>VXAU01003369.1:523337-627416 GCA_013399695.1 Formicarius rufipectus
AATTATAATAATTATATTAAAAATAATAGTAGTAACAATAAAAGAATTTCAATAGACAAAACAAGTGATACACAATGCAATTCCTCATCACTCACAGACTGATGCTCGGCCAGTTCACAGGCAGCAGCTCACATCCAGTTTTCCCTTTGTTTATATTCTGGGCATGACAATCTATGGTATGTAATATCCCTTTGGTCAGTTGGGATCAGATGACCTGGCCATGTCTCCTCACAACTTCTTGTACCCCTCCAGCCTTTTCACTGACAGGCCATGAATCACTGAAAAGTCTTTGACATAGCACTGCACAGCAACACCTAAGCTATCACAGTGTTATCAACATTCTTTTCACACAAAATCCCAAACTGTACCACCTAGGAGGATGAAAATTAATTCCAACCCAGCCAAAGCCAGGGCAGATGTTAACTAATGAAAGAATAATCCCTGAATACTGTTTGGAGAAGCCTTTCTGCACAGGTCTCAATCCAGGCATCCAGAAAGTGCCACCTACTGAAAAGCCAACACACAAAAACTTCATGGCAATTACATTCAGTTTCCTTGCATCGAACTGGTATTAGCACTTCTGGGCTCCTATTATACATTAGAAACATGCCTTCCTGAATGCAAATCCAGTGGTAAGCTGTTTCATTGGGAAAGCACTTGAATCTCAGGCCACCCCCTGTGCTGTATCAGAGAACACTGTGCTGGAACAGGTCACCTGGTCCAAAGGTCTGCCTAAAGGAGGGACAACTTGGTCCAGTTGAGTTCTCAATGTCTAAAAGAATGGAGAGTTCTCAGCATTCCTGCACTCCTGTTCCTATGTTTGACTGTCCTCAAAGAGAAAATTTTCTTCCCAATATCTAATTTGAATTTCCCTTGTTGTGACTTGCGCTGTTGCTTCTTGTCCTATCACTGTGCACCTCTTAACATCCCAGCTGTTTCCTCTCTATCTCCCAACAAGTAACTAAATACCCTCAAGACTAAACAAAACAAGCTTTCTCAGCCTCTCCTTTTAAATCAAAATTTCCTAGTCCCCTAATTATATTGGAGTCCGCCATTTAAACTTTTTAAAAAGTTGGCACCACACTGGCACAGCCTTAAGTTCAGAAGAGAGCCCCCATGTAAGGAAACTTTTAAAATTACCCCTTTGCTGTGGAAAAATACTTCAGTTTCTACTGAAAATTTTTCCAACCTAAAGATAAATAAGAAACACATTTCTCCTTGAGCTAAGACTAAATTTAACTATGGCTACAATTAGGCCCAAAATTACACTGTATCATTCACCCCAGTTAATGCTTGGTCTACTAAAAAAACAACATTTCTAGGTATAAACAGCCACAACTTCCTTGGTGTGGAAAGATGGGACAGTATATAAACCCCACTGCTTGTGAGAGTTGTGAGCAGACTATCCAAATCCTCTTAAGTTATACCAGCAGGGCTCCTAAAATCATAAACAGAGAATTTTTTAACTATTCTTGTTCACAACAAATCTTTGCTGCACTGTCTGCCCTGTCTTAGGACACAAAGATTATTTTTACACTCATGAATTAAAAATGTTAGGCACCATTCTCAAGCCCTAGCCAGGCCAACTGGCTCAGTACAGCTTTCTTTCATCCAGTGGAAGTCCCCATCCCTTAAAAAGAAACTGTCACACTCAAGCTGCTGGTGATGGGCACTGTTTTCAAGCTGGGCTGAAGGTGAAATGTGCAACAAAATTATTGTGGAATTAGTTGAGAGACTAATCAACTCCACTTCCCTAAGAAATGAACAAAAATGACTTTATATTTTAAACGTAAGGAAAAAAAAATGCTGTAGTTACAAGGGGTGAGAATTCAGAAATTAGACTTTTATAGATGTAGGCCCTCTATCCTAACTTTTATACACATCAACCAAAGCTGAGATTGCTTGGAGCCTGAGGTTTGTAAGTTTATACTCCAAACCTAAAGTCAGTCCATACTATGTCCTCACTCCAGGAAACAAACATTCCTTGAATTCCAGAGAGACTGCATGTGGTTTTGGAGCAACACTTCACTCTGGCCACTGCAAGAAGTTCTTCACTTACTGACGAGGCAGCAGTAACTTCTGCAATAAACATCAGCTTACATCATGGGCTAAGCCCACAGTGCCTGACTGTTTAATTATACTCCATTTAGTAAACTTCTTGTTCTCATACCATGCTAGTGGACATAGCATGGAATGTTTTTTTCATGCTAGGAAAATTCAAAATCCTTTTGATCTAAGTTTACAGAAAGAGAGAACAGTCTGTGCTGCTTCTGTCAGGATTTTCAAATGGCTTGAGTTTTGTTCTTTGCTAGAATACATTCCACCACTCTAAATTATGCAACTATTATAAAATTAAAAGCATAATTTTTAATGTAAATTGAACTAGCATCATCTGCCAGAAGGCTTAGAAAACTTCCAACTCTTTTGGTCGCTAAAGACAGCAATCATTTTTCAAACTTTATCATCATGTGGAAAAATAAGTCAAAAATAAATAGCTAGGTGATCTCCCTTATTACTTAACTGAGGTATTCACTTAGAAAAGATTGACCTAGCAAAGTTAATTCTTTAAAGTCCTGCTCCACTGGATGCCACAGTAAGATCAAATGCATTGTCATCTAGATAATCCACTTCTTTCATACAGGTACACTAGACTATGCCTTAATTCCACTGGAAAAGCCAGTAATTGTATCCTTTGTGGCCTGGTTTTGGTTGTTTGGGGTTTTTTTACAGCTCAACTCTTCCCCATACCTTTTAATCTTTCTTTACTGCATTTTGCAAAATAAAATATTTCAAGTAGTAAGAACTAAAGGCCTTTTTCACTTCTGCAATACCTAGTGCCTCCTCAGGTGCCACAACACAATGAATAACAGATTAGATATCCACATACATCCAAATTAATAAGGGATGCAAGTGCTATTCAACATGCTCTAAAGTCAGACAGTTGATTTAGGTAGCATGCTGAAAGGGTCACTAAAAACTGGAACACACTTCCTCTAGAAGATATGAAATTTCCAACACAGAAACTTTTGAGAACAAACATCTGCTGGGACTGTTAAGAACAGGCAACTGGAATCTTTAGGAAAGACACTGTTGCTGTGCCTGCATCCAAGGTCATCAACCAAACCATACCCCATCACAGACCTGACCATTACAATCTGGATATCTCTACTGAATCTATTCAAATTTCAAAATCTGTTTCTGGCACCTTTTAGGTACAGACCAATAAGCACTCACACAACAATTTCCAAGAACAGCTAATGAAATAAGATTGACTGGGACGACTCCCATGGCCAGTTTAGAGGTAGTCACACTCTTTTGGAGGTTAAGAGAGATTTACAGGAAAGATGTGAGAAGATAGTGCTAGTTGGTCTGGCCATCAAGAACAGGCTTTGGCACCATTTCATTCTCTAGCAGGGATGTAATATTTAGGTCCCTTTCCTCCCCTTTTCTCAGGTTCTACAGTTATGATGGTACAGTGATTTTGTAGGCCAAAAGAGAAAAATTTTCAGCAACAATAAACATAGCACAAAACAAATGGTCAGCACAAAGAAAAACAACACATATAGACACATATTTTAGTTGCATTTTTAACAGCTGATGTGGTGATGAGATCCTGGTCCACCACTGACATGGTGGGCATAAGCACAAAACAAATCAACTTTTCTCCTAAGAACCTCCCAACAAGTTGTGAAATGATGAAAGGGAAAAGCAAACTGATAGGCCAGTGCTCAGCTAAAATATATCACTGCAGTTCTGCTGTTAACATGGAAACTATGAAAATTTTACAAACCAGCTTTGCCCTTGGATTCTGTTTTGAAGATGTAAAGCTCAAGAGAGACTAGATCATATTTGGGAATCAGATTGTGGTCCCTTCACGAGAATTATTACATGTTTACAAACAAACTAACAACAATTAAAAAAAAAAGTGAATGACTGTTCAGTCAGTGCTTACTGCCACTCTTTTACTGTATATCAAACATTTAGTTTCTTGACTCTGAAGCAATTCAGTACTGAACACCAAGTCCCTCTGCTGCAATTAATGGAATTTTACTATTGACTGAAGTCTTTGCCATTGAAAACAGTTTCAGAGGTTACGTTCTAAAAAGGATTTATGATAAAAATGTAAGGGAAAGAAGGAAATATTTCACATGAAGATTTCCTAGATGATTTTTTTTAAATTAAGCTTAACCCTTCATGTCTGTACCACTTACACAATAACAGTGGCTTGTTAAATACAAAAACGCATAATGACTATCATTATATTATTTTTAAAAGAGGCACTTTATCAGTAAGCAATCAACACACTGTACAGTTACTAATGCTGTGTGATTGTCACATTAAAATCTCTTAAAATCATTTTGGGTTAGGAACTTATAAAAGCCTTTTTCTTAACTATTTTTTCGTTTCTACATCGATCAAACCGAAGGTCACTGCCATGAATCCCGACTGTACTTTTTCGAGTAAATTCCCAGACAGAACACCAAAGTCGTGCATTTCTCAGAGCAAAATCAGCCTGGATCTACTTTCCCTAGAGGAGCCATGTAGACATTGTACAGGACTTTGGAAGATCTGTTTAGGGCTCTATTTTCCTACAAGATTTCCACGTGGTTTTTGGCAAGGCATTAAGGTGTGCAACTCAGAGGGTGCGTAACTCCCATTGGTTTTAAGCAGGGACTGCCACTGTGGCTGTATCTCAACTGCAGCTTGCCAAGCTCATCCAAGTGAGACATAGTCAAGCACTCTCCTTGCACATTCCTTTTTAGTGGGAAGGGAGACCTGGATACATGACCTGAAAGGGAGCCACAAGCAGCCATGACCCTGATTTGGACAAGAAGCTGAGGGAGAACTCCAGAGCACTCTGCTGAGCAGCGTGACTCTGGTTGTTCTGTAAATAGGAGTGCAAACTCTGTCCAAGTCCAATTATAAGCACATTTGTTCCAGACTTCCCCACAGTCACAGCTGCATGCAACAGACCATATTCCTGCAGGTGACCTGACAATAAGTCATTTGGGAGACAGGTACAGTTCACTTGTACATCTTACATCAGAAAGCAAAATTCATCATGTGGCTGGCTCTACAACAGACTAAGAGCATTGTGATACCTGCCAGCCAAATATCCAGAAATATTTTAGAATTGGGATTATGCTGTTTGTAACTATTTGACTTCTGTTACAAGTTTGCCAAGGCCAGTGCCAAAAATTGTGACTCCTTACAACAGTCAGAAAGTCAAAAGGATCAAATGTCAAACTTATCTTCCAAGCTGCTGGTCCCTCCAAGAACCCAGCCATTCACACTCACTCAAAGACAAGGACTTTGAGATGACTATTCATTTGGTTCTGATATTGCACTATATTTCAAATAGTTGAAACTTTACTTGGTGCAATACTTCACGAAATCCCTGTAAAGGGAAGATTATTTCCCTGAGAGCAGCTGAAATCAAAAAATTCAAACTGAAGACTCAAAACCTGTCTGCAATGAACCCTCATTTTCAAATCAAGGGAGGACTGGCCAGGGTACCAGACTGGTACCCAAGACTCCGGCAGAATTATTTCACAGCCAGTTGAAAGGTACAACCACAGTCCCCACACAAACCTCCCAACCATACATTTCCCACCCTCCCAAATCTTGTCTTTGTGTCGGAACTGAAAATGAACATCACTAAAACCATCTTTAAAAGAAATATTTTATCTTTTAAATCTTAAATTTCATATTTTATCATTTTAAATAATAAATAAAGCTGGATCAGCTGGATGATCTGACTCGCCACATATGCATACAATTGCTACTACCAGCTAAAGAGAGAAACTAAGAGTCAGTAGTGAGTACTACAAGGGGCACCCCTATAGACATTTCAGGCACTCCTGAAATCACACCTCAAGACTTGTCTCCTCCTTTCCCTGAGGTTTCCTGGGAGACTTTCCATATTTCCCTTGATCTCTCTGTGTCTCAGCTTCCCAACTGTACAGTACTTCCCTCCTCATGGAGACACTTTGAGGGAACATACAGAAGGGGTCAGACTACTTTGGACTGACCCTGCCTAAACAGGGTCAAACTTTACAACAAATTGAAAAGTACAAACTGATGCCTGAAACTGAGGAGTTTTGAAATGGTTGGAGGATATCTGATCAGTCATGTAGTGTGCTGCCCCTGTGCTACTGTTCTGATGTCAGAGAGGGAACATAAATCAGAGTGGAAAAACAGCAGTAGCTCTACTCCACACTGACAACTCATGTGACTTGGCATCCTTTCTTTCATCAGGATTGGAAAACAAACCTCTTTGTTAGGCTCTAACTTTATATTTTCCACGTTTTTAGAGTTTAAAGTAAATTGTTACAGTATTTCATTTGCATGTATGTTCACAGATAAACAAATGTGTGCACCTGCACATCCTCAGGTACAAAAAAAGGCCAAGGACTAAAACTTGCCTAACTCCTTACCAACAGGCCCTGCTGCATAACATAAGTAGATATTCTCAGAGGCTATCTGATTTTGGGGCTATCAGAAAAGCAGAAAGTATCTATAACCATTAGAAGCTATTTTAGCTATTTTCATGGCTTTCTGTCTAAAATTAAAACATAATTATGTTAAGTGTTTTCCATCTTATCTCTTCACTGTCTCCCCACTTTTTCTCCACTTCCTTTCATGGAAGTAGGCTCATTTTACTGTAATACGAGTTCCTCCATCTAACTTGTAACGATGTTCTGATGACACCACAATGTTATGTATGTACACTAAGCATTTGTCAGTATCTGTTTCCTAAGACAGCAGAGATACAAATAAAGCTATCCAGAAAACAAAGCATTCCAAAACACCCTCCAGACTCTGCACCAAATTAGAGGTCAACAGACCTACCAAGCCTAATGACTTTACAAGTGAAAAGAACAATGATCTGCTAGATAGTCTGCAACATCAGTGCTGTGATGTTGTGTCTACAAAATTTCTGGTTTTGACAGAGACAACAAAAATATTGCAGAGTTTTGCCTCCTCCTCTCTCTTCATAAGATACCTTTGGTGCTAGTTTTGCTTCTTGAAGGTAGAGGAGATACAGGAATCAATAGAAAAAGTAACAACTGTTGGGCCGGGGGCGGGTGGGGAGGGGGAGGAAAAGGGGAAAGGGGTGTCACATAAAAGAAATACAAAATATCTGAACGTGTATTTTCATACGTCGCCATTGCACGGCTGCCAGCTAGGCTCTGCTATGCCATTAAATCCCTCTGTCTTGTTACCGCTTTCATTATTCCAGCTCAGGGGAAGTATTAGTAGAGCAGTGGCACTAATGCAGATCTGCATCAGCAGCTGCCAGCCAGAGGGAGGCAAAGCACAATCCCTACCACCGTCAGAGGGGAGGCAGCAGCAGCGCCCAGAGGGGCACTGGCCTCTATCAGCTCGCACGGCTCGGCGAAGCCACGGACCCCAAAACCAACACCCCAGCGCTGAGGGTAAACCCGGGAAACATCAGATCTTCCCTCTTACCGCGCGCACAAAGCGCTGCCGGGCCACGATGCGCCGAACAACCCCGGCGCTTGCTGTCACCGCCAGAGCCCGGCTGCTCGGCAGGGGAAGGCAGTGCGGGCAGGGGAAGGCAGGCAGTGCAGGCAGGCGGTGCGGGCAGGGGGTGCGGTCTGGGGGTGCGGGCAGAAGGTGAGGGCAGGGGGTTCGGGCAGGCGCCCCGAGCCCCGGCAGTGCCGCGGGATGCCCAGGCCGACCGCCCCGCTGCCTCCAGCGGCAACAGCGCCTGACGGGGCTGCGCAGCCCTGAGTTCCCCGTCCGGGGGCAGCCAGAGGAAGGAGGGAAGGAAAGAAGGGTCTCCGACACCCACCTCTGCCTCGGGCCGGCTCCGCAGGCTCCGGTCGCCGCCGCCCCTGTGCCCGCCGCGGCCGCGGGGACGCTGCGGGGCCGCCCCGGAGGAGGGACCGCGGGGCGGAGCGGTGGGGTGGGGTGGGGTGAGGTGAGGTGGGATGGGGTGATGTGATCCCCGGGTTTGCAGATGGGTAAAACGCACGGCGGATAAAGGAGTCGCTCAGCCCAGGCTGCCCCGTGGCTGACCCAGGCAGCTCCGAGAGAGGCGTCGCTGGAAGCTTGAGCTGCCAAAGCCCGGCACTCGTCGCCATCGGGAGCATGTCTTTCAGCATCTTTGTCGCTGTAAATAAATGCGATGGAATAAAGTTTTGCCACCAGATAGTGATTCCCTCCCATTTAAAACCGTATTACCTCCTTCTACACAGCTAAATCGGGAAGAGGATGTCCGTGTTAAAAATATACTGGTGAAGGAATCCTGCAGGCTTTACGAAGTTTGTTTACAGAAGGCAGGAACGGGCGGTACTGTGTGCAAAGCAAATGAGAAGGAAACGGTGTAATACGGATGGGGGGGAGTGGAGGAGGGGGGGGGAGGGAAGGTTAAAAGTTCATTAACTGAATCACCCTGCTGACTTTAGGAGTGAAAACAACTTTTTGAGAGCTGTATTTCTGACATCTACATATTCTTAGTCCCCAAGATGTACATGTAGTTGAAGCCTGGGAAGAATTCCTTGCCAAGTAATTAGCCCTTAAGCCTTCCATTTTCTGTTAACTTTCCAGTTACACTGTAAAACATTGTCAGTGCAATCTTCTCTGGTTCATCACCCAGCCGTAAACCTTCAAACTGTTTTCTTGTGACATCTTCCTCCTGCATCTGTGTTAGCTCTGTCTCCATGTAGGCCAGTCTGCACAGCGCACACCTACCCTGGAGTCACTGGGTGAGGAGGCCTGGTGTACACTCACAGACTCCAATCTCTGTCTCTTCTTCGGCTCCATTCCCACTCACACAACTATGGTAATGAGTGTGGGAATCAATTCTGAATTTATGGCATGGAAGAGTTCCTGCCAAAGATGGGCAGAAGTGAAGAATCAGCCAGAAAATGTTGATACTTTAAACTGATGTGTTTAATGTTGTATAAAATGTCTTTTGCCTTCTCCCTAGGTCTTCTTCCCAGAACTCCCCACTGTGAGCTGAGGGGCGGGGTACACCTTGTTACCTGAAACCCTCTCCCAGCTGAATGTAAATTCCCTCATCCCTATTGGCCCAGAGCCAGACACTCCTCTTGTCCCTCATTGGAGGTTTTGAACTCCCTCCAAGGTCTATAAAGCCCCCTGTTCTTCGAATAAACTTTATATGTTTGTCCCTCTCCCTACGCTGGGTGGTCTCTGTGTCTTTTCTCTAGAGCTCAGGAACCACGTGGCGGGTTAGGGCAGGGAGCACTTTTCTCCTAGGTTAATGGACTAAAACCTAAGCCAGGAGGCTAAACCATACCGCTGTAGACCGTGGTCCTACAAACACAGCATCCAATGAGGCTTTAAAGAATCCCTGCCGGGAACAAATGAGGTCCCGTCAATTTTAGAACAGAAAAGCCAGTGAAGACAGTTTTTGCCAAGATGCAGCAAACTAGGGTGTATACTTAGTGCCAGAGAGAAACTAATACACAACTGAAAAATGCCTGCAGTTCCATTTCCCAGGTGTACCATATCTAATGCCATGTCAGTGGGCAGTCAGTAGGCAATGAGAAATGCTGGTAAATAATCCCATCCCTGATCCTAATACAAGAAGCTCTGCCTGTGTTGTCTGTGGATCCTGACCAGTGCCTGCCACATTTGTGTGGAATATGATCCCATACTGTGTTCCCTCTGAGGGTGGTGACCTCCAGCCATCACCATACATGTTAGGTGGGAGGACTGCTCTAACATATTGGTCTACTATAGTCCGTCATTACTACCCTAAAATCAAAATATGATCATAACACTGAATCAAAACCACTGTCTTTTCACAGTCTCTACAATACCCACCCTTCCATGCTTCTTTCAGAAATCCTGAAGCTACAGTCCCAGTTGTGGAAATAATACATTGTGTTTAGTTACTTATCATGTCCAACCATATGCTGCTTGATGTAAAATAACCCACATTCCTAATGGTTCCATCTGCAGGGTCATGCTATCTCTTCCTACAGAGCAGACTAAATACAGCCATGACACACACAAGAAGCTGTGGGAAGTGCCAAATGCTTGCTCAGCAACATGAGCTTCAGTTAACAACAGAGGACTATCTTCCTCGTTCTGGGCTTTTGTACTCTATTCTTATTGATGATGTAACTAGAGTGCAGAGCGGTGTTCCTCAGATTACTTCCCTGGAGCAATCTCTGCCAAATGATTCTGAAATCCTTCCTTGCGCTGCATTTTAGCTCATAACTATTCTCCCCACTTAGATTTACCTAGAGGACCAACCACTAAGACACAATTTTTGATATTGCCTGAGCATTGTCATGGCTGTGGTTTTGACTCAGACCAACACAGAGTTTGGAGGATAGTATGTTCAGGAGTGGTTCCTAAAAACCAATCTGGAGTTACCTAATGACTAGTCGGCAGAGGGAGCGTGGTCAGGAGGCACACTCTGCCCTTGCAAGAGGAAAGTGCCTGATGCTGTCATTTTCAAAACACACTCAGGAATGATGAAGTTCTGAACTATTACTATTTTCTCCTATAACATTTCCCCGTTGAAGGATTTCTTTCTGGAAGCATTGTGTTAATAAATACATGTTTGTTTCTCAAGGTTTTATCTAAAACTGTCCAAAAATTTTTTAAGGATTTGTTGATGGAGATTTTCTTTCAATTTCTTTGATGAACAGTTTATATTCATCCACTGTTTACCCAACTCTTGATTCCTGTACCAAAGAGCATTTATAATAGGTTATATATTCACTCTGTGTTTGTACAGTTCTGGAACGCTGTAGTTCTAGCCTATGGTATGGGCACACAGTTACTATAAAAATACAAGTAAGAGGAACATTGAGCTGTGTAGTCTTCTGTGAATTAATAAAGTTCAGTTTAAAACAAGTCTACAAGCACAAAAGAGTTTATTAAAACTCGAGAACATATTCCTAGAGAACATTTCATAAGTCCACATGGGGGAAAAAGGCCTTCCATTCTAACTTGGGATGCTCATTTTTCCTAGCTAGTATGTTGACAGCAAGCAAATTAACCACTCAAGCCATTATGCATTAGCAGTAATGTCTGGCTTTTCCCCCACTGAAACTGGAGCTGATGTTCAAGCACACAGTACTTGGGTCATGAATGACTGCAGTTGTCAACGCAGGGTCACTATGCAGGTAAAAACTATTCAGTAAATAAAATAGTTCAGCTTTTAGCTTTTAATTTATAGTGAACTCATAAGCAAAGATGGCTCTGGGGTCTAGTGCTGACATTCTTTGTACTAGCAATACAGTAGCTCAGGAAATGTAAATTAAAAGTTGATCTAGTTTCATTCCATTGTAAACATCCAAAACCAGTTTGACTCTGTCTGTCTAATTATCTAATTAAATGTCCCACAATCTTAACAAAGTAATTGTCCTCCTAGCATAAGTATATATTTTTATACAGTACTATAGTTATTTGTGAGAATCTACTGAATTCTGTGTCTGGTCCACTTCCCCACCCACTCCCATCCCCCCCAACCCCTATCCTTTTTCTCTTCTTTTCCTTTCAAGTCCAGTTACCTAGCACTTCCTTAAAAACTGGCATTGGATCTGCCTTTTAATACTTGATTGATTTGAGAACATTTCTTAAAAGTATAACTACATGTTATTTAGTTGCAGGGATTTCTAAAACATTCCTCCCCCCCTTCTTGAACTTAACTTGCTGCCAGTTTTGACTGTCCTTCTGGTTTGCTTTATCTCTGTTCCTGGGGTCAGCTGTTCCAGTTGTTTCAGTTACCAGGTGCTTGAATGTCTGAGTAGTAAACAAATTACTTTAAAAAGTGAAATAATGCAGTCCTTGTCCAATATGAATCTGTACAGGACAGACTATTCATCTAAAACCATTTTCCTTTTGGCAGTGTGTTCAGTCTGTCACATTTAGGCAGATGCTTCTGGCCTGCACCAGCCATCAAGTCTGTCCCCCTGAGCTCCTTGCACTTTGCTAGCTTTAGCTTTTGGATTTTACTTTCCATATAGTCACAGTTCTCAGGTATTATAATAATTTGCTGATAGTAACAGCCAATACAAGTTCTGACATAATTTCTTCTCTTTCTTCTTTGACCTCTATGTTAAGGGAAAAGATGATGACTTCATCCTCAGGAGGACTGCGATGTCATTAGAAGTAGCATGAAGTGTAAGTCAACAATGAGGGAGGAGAGTGTCCAGTGGAAAGCAAAACTGAAAGGATTATTTTGTCAAATGATCAAATGTGGGATTGTAATTTTCCAGGAACTGTTGCAACTGGAACTAGAGGCAGAGCAGGAGGCACTGCTCAGATACCAAGATACTCATCTGTAATGATAACAGCTCTCATACCAGCAGGATTTGCATTTCATAACAGAACTTGTTTTTGAAACATGTACTTTTGGACTTGGTTTTGTGACAGATACACCCCTTTCTTCTCCTCACTGAAAATACAGCCCCAAAAGGGGATCTGTAGCAAATGAACCAGACAAGTGTTGTTGTTTTGTTTTTTTTTTTCCTTCTCACAATGTAACAAATTTTGATGATGAAAATTCTCAAAAGAACCTTTTTGTTTTTTTCTCTAGCTCTACATCCATGCAAAGCCATGAAAAACTCAATGCTTCCTTTATATCCTGACAGCTCGTTCCACGGTCAAATTATATTTCTCTGCTGCAAAATACATGGCTACTGCGAAACAGAGGCTTCTATTGACTCCTTGGATCCAAACATCATCAAAGCAAAAGAGTAAGAATATTTAAATTAGGAACAAAAGTCTAAATATATCAACCCTTCTGGACATACACTTGTATCAGTCCAATCTCATCAGCAAGTAATTTAGCTCAAAATCTGTAAATAGCTCTCTAAACATAATCTTTAAAAGCTTAGGAAAACTTGAGACATGCTAAAGCAAAGCAATCATGGTGTATGAGATTAAGGATATAATAGTGAAATCATCAACATCTCCTTTCTTCAGCCAAAGACCGCAATTCCTGCAAATGCTTGTTCAAACACAGACCTGTACTCTACTCAGGAAAAATGCATACTGATGTCTAAGTGCACACACATACAAGATCATACACAACTCCAGAGAAATCTTCTCCATCCTGTTGTGGACAAAAATGCTTTTCAGCCCAAAAGCTAGCTTTTCATCAATCCAGTACATCTATGCATGGCCAGCAAAGCTTTTGCCCAGAATACTGTTTTCAAAGCACAGCAAATCAAAACCACCAGTATTATTTATTTAGAACAAAATAGTACAAAACATACTATAAGAACTTCAAACAAAGCTGGTTTGCTTCCCAGGGTATAATCTTTACTGTTCCTGCAAATCTTGTGAACTAAAGTGGCAATCTTATTCCCAAAGAGGAAAAAGATATTTGGAAACCAACTCCTTGTGTTGAGAAGTTCGTTGTTTTCTTTCAGCCTCATGTCTGCAATTTCTACATCAGACTGCCTACCAATATGAAATTATCCTTGCAATCAGGTTCTGAAAGTTACTGCTCGTGGATTGTAAAGCAGCACACCTTGATTAGCTCACTGTTTTGTTATCTCCTTACTATGGAAACCATAGCTAGCAAAGGTGTAACAGCTACAGCCATGATAATGAGAAGATAAATAGATATTTTGTATAAAGCTTTTTCTTCTCGTGGACTAAGCATTAAGTGGTAATGTAAACCAGCTTGAAGTTCATTGTATAACTCCACTGAAAGAGTGAAGTATCTAAAATGAGTTTCACAGTAAAAGTAACAATAATTAGTGCCTCTTGCCATGTCAGAAAAGTGCTTCATTTCTGCATAGTCCAGGGTACAGAAGGGGTTGTGGTGTGTGTCACTCCTGATGAACTAAGGGACAGTCTGTCCCTGGCCCGTAATTACAAGAAGAATGTTTCCTGGGTTTGAAATGAAATAGTTCTATACTATCCCAGGTACTGTCCTGAGTTCCCGCTGTCATATAAACTGGATGAAAAGGCTTTTAACCTGCCCTTGAAAAAGAGGTAGGTGTGGGATTGTGAGCAGGCTGTCAGGAGGAGAGGCACACCCTGACTGCTGTGTCCCTGAAGGGGAAGACCTCTGCATGCAGGCATTGCCTGAAAGTTCCCCTCTTCAGCCCTGGCTTATGACTGTTGCTGACATAAAGTGAGATAATGCAACCCACTACTACACCTTGCTTGCTTTTTTCTTTTTTTTTTTTTTTTCCCCTTTCTCACTAATATTCAATTTTATTGAATGTTTGAAGTGGTAGAATGTACCCAGGTTAAAGCAATTTTTTAAACAGCTATGTGTAACATTTGAAAGGGTACTTTTCCCAATTTAGCCTGTGCAGCAGGTGTCAGTCCTGTGCCTCTGCCTGAAAGGCCCCTACTTTCCCCACACAGTGCTTCCTGCAACTGCAAGGCAAGCACAGGGTGCAGGTCTGTTCACCAGCTCTGGCCCTGAGGTCTTTCCACAGTCTTCCCATTCCTTCCTGTGTGTTGAGCTGTGAGAACACCTTAATCTGGCAGCACGGATTTCAGATCTCCTTGATCTTTAACCTCCAGACTCAGTATCGGGTGATTCAGGGGGAGAGGTGCGATACTGCTTTGAGATAATCTGTTTTAGAAGCATTTTCCTTGTAATTCCACTATTGGGGATTTTAGTGATTATGGTTTATGCCAAGGACTGTACTTGTTCTGAATTTAAAGTACAGTCAACCTTTGAATACTTGTGATAAATATTTTTCAGGCAACATTTGAGCGATATGACACAATGACAATGTTTTAAAGTATATTTTGCTTAAGCAAATAATCTTTTCAGTCTTGCTTGCTATCAAAGCTGACTTTGTTGTGGGCTGTTTCTTTCTTTAAAAATTTATTATTCCAGGTAAAGTTAATAAATCACGTTTGTGTGGAATTCCTAGGAACAAGCTGAAGCACACAACTGAATCCTGCACATGCAATCACAGGACAATAAATTCTCTTTAATTATTCGTATCAAGCCCAGGCAGTTAATTGATAAATAAGGCTGTTTAATGCAGTTGTTCTCTTATCTAAGCTGTTCTTTTACATAAGCGGTTCATTCTCCTGGTATAGGGTGAGGACTTGTATTAAACTCTCACTGGAACCTCTAAGCCAGCTGTGTTAAAGCAGGAATATTGCAATTTTTTTCCATCCTGTACCAGCTATCATTCATTTCTTCTTTTGTAAGGACATGTACATCTGTGTGATATTATCTGAGGAACTTGATTAATTTTTATGATTTCTACATCTGGAGTACTAATAGTTAATAGATGTGATTGGCTTTGCAAAATCATGAAAATGGTACTTTATTTTATGTCAGTGCCATGTTCAAATTTCTAAGAGTGGTAGAAGTGTCCCTGGTAACTCAGCACTAAATCCTTCCTTCAAAATATGCTCAGTGTCAAAATGAGTATTTAGTCTCCCCAGAAGTGTTATAGCGCTACGATCCTGGAGCATTTTAATAAATGTTATTTTAGAACTGAAATTAAACAGCATTTCATTTCCATCAATCAAAAAAAAATTATTTGGAAAACTAAATTTAGGTTTGCTGTGACAGAGGGTATCTCAGTCAATGGAAGAACTACAGTCTGTGGTTTGAAAGGAAGTATCTCTCTATTTTTTCCTGATTTTTGCTGTTGTGATGAAAGCTGTGCAAAAATAAGAAATATTCTCTAATAAAAATTTCAGTATAAAAGAGACTTGAAATCTAAAATGCACAAAAGTTTTTGCAAGTTAAACAGCTGTCTTAAAAGGGATTTGTTATGTCTAGGTAAACTGGTCAGGAAACATGATGTACTTGAATGTCTCTCAGGAGGCAACGATCCGTTTTAAAAAAATGTAATTCCATATAGAACTGAGAAAGTTGAAACTATTTTAGTTAGTTGAGTATTAAGATACTTTTATGAATGTATTATCAATCCTGCTCTACATTTAGCTTTCTAGATTTTGCCCTTATATAAATGCCAGTGAGGGTCAGTTCTGTCCCCATGTATTCCTGTTCACAGTTTGAAAAAATCTTGCACATACATACAAGAATTCTTTTCAACATTCTGTTTCAGAGTTATTTCAAGAAAATAGATGCATTCGAGAATTAGCACACTGTGAAAATTATTCATCCTTGTTGCAGAAATGTGGCACAGGTGTGTCTTAAAACAAGCATTTTGTGTAAATCTATGGAAATCATTGGCTTTGGTGAAATTAGTAAAATCCATTTCATTAGGTCCAGCATGTTCTGGGAGAGAAAGCCTTTGTCCTGGCTGCCTGTGCGCTTCCCATATTCTGTTATGCAAATATGAGAATTTATCAGACTTTGCCTCATTCCTGCTGCCCTCATTCCAATTGACTGTACAGTTTGTTTACTTCAGGCAAATCTACATACCACTCACAGTCTCCCTAACCTAGCAGCTTCTGACCATAAAAGCAGCATAAGCTTGTTTCACCATTACTTGCATGTCAATGACATTGTGTTCAGGGTATCATGCACAAAGAGAATTCCCATCCCAGTGAGTTTAGGGTCTGAAAGTACCCTGATATTCAGCTCACACAAAGCAACATAATCCCATTCAAGCCAGTGAACTCTGTATTATACAAGCAAAGGGTCTTGCGCATTGTTTCAAACAGGTGAAGATTTTTTTTTTTTTAAACAGCAAGACTAGGAACAAATTAGGCAAGCAGTGTTTTGTATCAAGCTCTGCCATAGTACAAGAAAAGACAAAAGATTGGTAAGAAAATAATTCTATTTAATAGAATAAAAAACAAAGTCATACCCACAGGTAGTTCAGAGTCATGTCAAGGTACATGTCTGCTTCTGATCTGAACTCTTCAGACACTGTTTTCCCCATTTCCACCCCCACACTGCAATTTATGCACAAACAGGAACGCTTCCCTGTGCAGTCAGCCTGGTGATATCAGATGTCCCTCCCCTGCAGCCCTAGGTGTTAGCCCAGCTCATTCACCCTTGCATGTTTTACATACTGCTTGCATGGGGTTGGGATCATATTTATTAGATACCTCATCTACCTTGCCCAGGTCAGATGTAATTTGTTCTGTGCAATTCTGCTTTCCATGGCAGGTTCAATTTGATGTGGTTTTCTCACTTTCTATTTCATATTGATATCTTCTCTGTGCAGACATAGGCCCAGATTAGTGCAAATATGTCTTTTGCCTTCAACACCTTTGAGATTTTTTTATTGTCAAAGGTTTGTTGAATTCCCATGATCTTCCTTCTGTGCAGCACATTTTAAATCTAGCACATCCACATTACAAAATTCTTCCTCCTCCTCTTCTTCATGTATTTCTGTACTAGATTGTGAGAAATTTAGGACAAATAACCTAGTACTGGTACATAAAAAAAGAATTCAAACTTTTTCCCAAATAAGATATAACCTGATTCTTCTTAAAGTGTAGTCTTACTGGTAGAATGCATTATCCTTAGTTCTTTCAAAGTTACAGTACAAGTTCACATGCCATGTTTTAGTTACCCAGGAAATGTTCTTGTAAAGTTCAGAATCTCACCTGAATGCAGATCTGAATGTTCCCAAAGTTTGGAATGAAAAGATTACATCTGTAATATTGCTTTATATGTGTTTAATTTTCAGATTTTATTATGTCCTTTGTTAACTGGAATCTCGTCCCTGTTTATTTTACTGGAATTTTGAATTCCCAGGTACCTTGCAGTCTGCAAAGCTCAGATACTGAATTGGATGTCCAAACCCAAGCCCTGCCAACAGCAACCAACCTCATCCTCATTTCAGACTGCTCATTTGGCTTTTCTACCCCTCCAGTTCATGTGACATTGCTAATACCAAGCACTTCCTGAAGGTTAGATCCTCAGTTTGTAGAAACTGACATACTTACCTACCTCTGCCCCACCCAAACTGTGAAGCTGCCAGGCTCTACCAACCAGCTTGCTCAGCGAAGAACTACATGCAAGTCTCCTTAGACTGCTGGATCAGGAAGGTTCCTTGGTAAATCATACAATATACCCTATACTGCCCTGTGTAGGTTGTCTGGAAACAACCAATGTAATAACAAACTGATGTATAGCTATGCTAAGATTATACTCCACCCAGGCTAATCATCATCATGGCTAGACTTCGCGAACAAAGATTTGGGAGGGTTTTACCCACGCTTGCAACCCAGGCTAATGTATCTCCTGTGAAACCTACACAGAGCTGTGTGGTGACTCCAGCAGCACAGCTCAGCAGATGAGATTGCATGGCTCTGCTTGTGCTGGGTAGAAATGTCATGGTTCTACATATGAACTCAAACACGTCAGCCTCTAAATACTCTGCCCCATCGTCTCTGTAAGAGTAGCTCACTGAGGAAAACAATCCAGAGTCACTTAGAAAATCATCAGACTGATCCCCAGATCTGGCTCTTTTCCCTCCTCCACCAGTCATTTGGCAGTGGCAGTTTTGTGACTGGGGTGGGAAATGCTGTTCTCCCTCTCTAATTTCTTCCCGTGAGTGGTTCTTCTGTCAATCCATGGCTGTGTCCCAAGACCACCACCTCACAGATGTGCTCTCTGCCTTCCAGGAGAGCAGCAGCAGGGATGTTTGGGCAAGTTTTCCCTGGCTTGGTACATGTCTTGCATATCTCATTTGCCACAGGTTTGTTCAGTCTGTGCTTATTGCCCAGGTCAAGTGTCAAATTACCAAATTTTTGTGCTGTTTCCAACCTTATCCTGCTAGTACCAGCAACACATGAGGGCCGCCAGAGTCACCCAAACTTTCACAGGAATAATAATACCACAGGGGCCATATAATAACACAGTGTCCCAAGGGTGATAGTTGGGCATGCTGCAGTGGGTACCAGAGCTGGGCAGGACTTTACCACTGCCTGATCCTGCTTTACCAAAGTCCCAGTAACCCTCAAGCTAGGCCTGCTCTATGGCACTGGAGTTAAAAAAGCAAATGAACAATTAAATCCGTACATTTAGATTGCGAGTCCAGACATTTCGAATCCAACCAGGATCTTTCATCAATGGAATCTGAAAGAAAAAAAAATAATGGGAAATAATGCAGTTAATTAACTATACAGAGAAGTTAACAAATACCTGCTGCAATCATGGTCCTTGAAAGCCAGTTGCGCTAAATGAATACTTCTCCTGAGATTCCTTTGTAAGACACATTGCCCTTGTGACATCCTCACTCTTTATCTGTACTAAGAAATGCTCTTGCTTTCTGTTACCTCAGTTTTCAGGGTTTTTGCAGAAATACTTAGTCCTCTGTTAGTAGGATCATCAGCTGGAAATCCCTGTGAGCTCTGAAGAAGCATGGACCACAACAGTCTCTGTTTATTGTTTGTCAGGATGGGGATGCCCAATGCAAAGGGCAAAGGTAGAGCTGTAATTCTAACCTGCTGCCTAGGAAAAAGATCTTCTCATATGGCAGCATGTCTAGACCACTTCATGGCACAAGAAGGCCTCTAATATCAAGTAAGACAGGAAACAGAGTTCTGTAGGACAAGGACAACACACTTCACTCCCTTTGAAGCAACCTGGCACTCAAGGACTGCATAGCAGAGCCATGAGTTTATTCCACGCTGACAGGCAGCATGGGGGCCTCAGCAGAGTGGCTGTACTTCCACAGACAGAGCCCCACAGCTGAGGTGGCACACACTGTGACAACCTCTTTTTGAGTGCACACAAGGGGGAGTCAATGGTGATTTCATTTTTAAAGAAGCCACAGTTGCAAGGTGCATTGAAATAAATGAATATCCACTAAATAGGGTGAGCTTCCAGTGCTTCTGGACATGAAAGGATACATGTTTAAAATAAAATGAAAAGTTATTGAAGATAAACTCTGTACTGCATTTTATACTACTTTTTACTCCATAGAGTAATTTCATACTGAAAGGACTAACTCTACAGGATCAATAAATATGATGATGATGATAAGAAAAAATAATTTGAAATATTTCCCTTTCTTTCCTTGAAAAATTAACTTTCAAATATGACCAGGTGTATTTTCTCATGTTGTGTTCTGAAAATACTCATATTCCCTCATTTTCAAATATCAAAATTTTTTAAGCATAAATGCTCACCAGAGAAAGAAACCAACCAGTTCTGCTCTCTGTCATTCCCAAGTTATATGATACCCAGAGTACTCTGTGGAACTTTACTGAGCAAATAGAAAAAGCATGAAATTATCCTTTTTCTGAACTTTCTTTTGTTTGAATGAAGGTAATGAAACAATTACAGAGAAGTAGCAATTAGAAACAGAAAAACAAGCATTACAGAAACAAATTCATCCTGTTCTGGTAGGTGCAGTTCTTAAGGGTGGCATTACTGCTCATTACACTCACACACTCTGGAATATGTATAATTAAAATAACGTTTTGTGTGGAGAATGTGACAAGTAAGTTTAGGGTGACACCAGTTTAGGTCTGGCACACTGTTCACCATAATATCTTGCACTTGAACGTTCCACTTGGGTTTGTACTATAGTATTCAAACAGAATTTACTGAGTCTCTCAACAACCTTGTAGACCAAAAAGTATTATAAATTCCATTTTTCACCTTCAGAAACTGAGAGACACTCTGATTAAGTGAATTATTCTGCATTACAAAGGAATTCTAGCATTCAAATTAGAAACAGATCTTTGTTACATGTGGCTCATTGTTTTAACAAGTGGTCTGTCCTTTCTGTTCTCAGAAGCAGAATGAAAATACTAGCATTATTGCACCAATAATTAAATGAACAGAAACACTCTTGCAGGATAACCTATTAGTTGAAATACAGATGCATATTGTATGCAAATGTTCAATATAATTACAATTTTCTGTTGCACGTGCCTGTTTGAGTTTAAGTGCCATAGAATCATTTGGGTAGGAAAGGAAATATCATCTCATTCCAACTCCTCTGCTGTGGGCAGGGACACCTTTATGAGATCATCTTGCTCAGAGCCCCAGAGCCCCAAACAACCTGGCCTTGAACACTTCAGGGAATGGGGCATCCAGAACTTCTCTAGATAGCCAGTGCCAGTGCCACTCCACTCCCCCAGTAAAGAATTTCTTCCTATTATCTAGTATAAATCTACTCTCTTTCAGTTTAAAGCCATTCCCCCTTGTCTTGTCACTATATGCCCTTGTAAAAAGTCCCTCTCTGGGTCTCCTTTTTGCTGTTCAGGTACTGAAGGTGCCCTAAGATCTCGCTGGAGTCTCCACTTGTCCTGGCTGAACAACTCCAACTGTCTCAGCTGTCTTTATAGGAGGGCTGTCCAGCCCTCTGATAATTTTTATGTCCCTCTTATGGACCTGTTTTAATAGGTCCATGCCTTTCCTGTGCTGAGGACCACAGGGCTGGATACAGAGCAGAGTAGAAAGGCAGAAATACTTCCCTCGCCCTGCTGGTCACCCTGCTGTGGCTGCAGTCCAGCATACAGTTGGCTTTCTGGGCTGAGGCACATTCTTTCCTTTTCTTTTCTCTCTTAAAAACAGTCAAAGTTCCATGATCCAAAATCTATATCTCAGAAACATAATAATAGGAACTGCCACAGGAAAACAGTACATTTCATCAGCAGAAAAGTCAACAGTGTGTTGCAACAGAGTTGGTAATTGTACAAAAGGGTTGCTGCCTGTGCTTTCAGTTCCTCTGAAAAACAGCGATCAGACACAGTCCTGTAAAACATTCTTTGTGTACTGGTGCAACAACCACGCGACTCTCCAGGATCCCTGCCAGCAGTTAGAAAGTACAGTTAATGTTGCCGTTAAGTATTTGATCTCTAGAATTGTCTAATCTCTGCTCCTGGCTGCTTTTGAAAAACAACCCTAAGGAGCTTTCATTCAGTCCTGTAATTAATGGAAAAATTAAGTATTTATTGATTGATATTTTGTCCATTTTAAGAGTGAGTGTTGTAAATCAACTGTCTGCCTTTCCTATTTAGTAGGCTTGGAAATGCAAACTGACAGGACCAAAAATTATTTGAAAGCAGACACAACGCATTAAATCTTTTCTTCAGCTGTGCCAGCCTCTGTAGGCACGCTGCTGACCTTAGCGAACAAGCTAATGTGGGGAAAAGATGACCTTGCACTTAAGCTAGTGAAATAGGACACAAGTGCTATTCCTGTACAAGACAATCAGAGTCAAAGCACAGGCACTGGGACACTCTGCCCTGCGCCTGATGCTGGAAGAGCAGCACTTGGCACAAGTGCCACTGAGCCAGCTGGCAGCTCCCTGCTTGGAATGAGCACAGAGCAGGTCCAACAGGCTGTGAAGGGGCCAGCCGGGTCTGAGTGCTGACAGAGCTTCATAGTGTGGAGGAAGTGTCTAGATCACACCAGGTATTATCAGAGCCAGAGAATGGGCATTGTCACTGTTTTGTTCACTAGCACCAGTGTAGCAAAGAGATCCCTGTCTCCTCAGGAGCTACCTGAGCCTTCTTTCTTCCAGGAGTGGGGGCAAGTGCTCAGTTCTCTTGATGACTAAAATTAATGATACCTTCCTAAACTGTCAGGATAAATTCAATAATATTTGGAAGAGAACTGCAACTTCTGGTGCAAAGCAAAATTAGCCTTTGACTCCTGAAAAGAATCTCTATATCTCTATACTGTCCAGTCTGGCATCATTAAAC
Source organism: Formicarius rufipectus (assembly GCA_013399695.1). Taxonomy (NCBI): domain Eukaryota; kingdom Metazoa; phylum Chordata; class Aves; order Passeriformes; family Formicariidae; genus Formicarius; species Formicarius rufipectus. Next base: position 545,874 of record VXAU01003369.1, read on the forward strand.
TAAGCTGTACTATTCCCAATTAAATATGAAACATTTAGAATTAAGATTTCTTCTAGATGATAGAAGGGGAAGTAAAACAGAAGGCTCTGAGATAACATACATGGCCTGATATCTTCAGGAGAACTTCATACCTGAGGGAGAAATGCATCTTATATAAAAATATTTCAATGAAAAAATGAAAAGGTCATAACTATAATCCATGTCTCCTTGGGAAAGATTTGGAGATGCAGCAAGCATGAAATGAACCAGGAAACATTTAGGCATTGAGAAAACTTTAAAATACCAGGAGCACACAAGCTCTGATATGGCTTGCCGGAAGAGGCTGAGATCTTTCAGAGCAGGCTGAATACACATTTGTCAGAAATGTTTTAATTACAGCTGACTTTGCCTGCAGGCACAGAAATGGACTAGATGATCTCTGAGGCTCTTCCAGCCTTGCATTCTATTATTCTGTGACAAAGTGGCACAACAGAATGAGGGTGCATTTTCAGGAGTTCTTTCCTAACAATGAAATTTCACAGTGGGAAAAAAAAATCAGAAACTGGTGGTGAAAACCCTTTTACATGAAATGTTTTGGTTCTGACTAAGAAAACAGTGTAGAAACAAGTTATAGGGAAGCATGGCAGAGGAGCCATGGGATGGGCAGGGTGACCTAAGCACATCTTCTGTCTCAAACTTCTGATTGTGTCTCATGATATCACCTGACTGGTGTTTAGCTCAGGCCACTGATACAACAGATGTTGTAAACAAAGTTACTCATTTGTGAATTACTCAGGTAATCATGCCTCTAAATGTAATTAAGTACACGGTGTATTCGTGCTTCATTGCTGCTAATATCACATTGAGACATCCTTTGCTTCCCTTGAGGAGCAATTCATTTTACAAAACAATTACAAGAGCCACCCCTGATGACCAGAGGTGAGTTACATTTTCTCTGTAGTTGGGTTCCTAGTGCAGAGCAGCTGGTCTGTTCTCTCACAGTGGCCCAGAGTGGTACCTTTTGTGAGAGGAAGATCTCCACTACAGAGTATATTTTAAGCAACAAAGAGGAAGGAGGACCACCTTCTTTCAAGATAAGATGACAATCTAATTTAGGCACATGAATTATGTTTCTAAGGGACCCAGACTAAGTAAACCATTTCCTAGTATCTGGAATAAGTCAGGTTTGACTGACGACTTCAATTTCCCTGGAGAAGTTGTAGCTAGAGTCAGATGAAGGTTGGGACTTCAGTAAATAATATTTAAAAAAGGTAACTACAGAGAGTTTTGTCAGAAACTGCAGTAGTGATCTCCTATTTAAACTGCCTGATGTCTTAACCCACCAAGCCAAAAAATTCCAATCTGCATTTACCTTCTATAAGAAGGCTACCAAAATATAGTCCTGATCTGTAGGAGGCCACACATGGCTGCAGCCCATGGAGATCACCACAAAACAGTTAAGTACTTCACAACAAGGAAACCATAGTCAAGTTTTATTGTATGAAGCAGAGGAGGCACGACAAGAAATCAATTCTGCTTTATCACCTCACTGTAACCTGGCCTGTGTCATTGTTTCCAAGTCAAAGAAGCCATTATGCTGAAGGAGTCTGATAGTTCCAGGGTTCCAAGGCATCATATGGAGACAGAGGAACAGCTGTAGGGTGGGAAAATAATGAGCAGCTTGAAGTCTCCATACTTGCCCAGCCCTCAGAGCCTCTATTGCTCTGTAGACAGCATGGGAGTCAGGGCAGCTCTTGCAGCACAAGTGCAGTGAGAGTATCTATGGCATTTCTGTCCCAGAGCTTCAATCTTCTTGCTCAGTGTAAGTGGGAGAAGAGGAACTGTTGGGCTGCTGGATGTGCAGCAGGGCTCAGGCATGATGCTTTGCTAACGACATTGAAAGTGAGTTTTAGTAAAGGTAAAAATAAGGACTGGAGGCAAGACACTACAAGGCAGTCCATTTAGCCAGACACCTCACTAAATACATCCCAGCACTGGGTTAACACAGGGGACTCCAGCTCTGCTTTTTGAAATACACCCTGAAGGATCCTCTTGCCAGGTCTGGATTCTTCCTGCTGAGCTCCTCCCATTTCTTAACCTCTCCTTAGTCACTCAGGGAAAGAACTATCAGCTGTTTGTCTAAGATCTTGTGACACAGGCTGATAAAGGTTGTTTTGTCATCTCCCAGGGCCCATTCAGAGGGGTGGAGCATGCTGGCCCATCACCACCATTGGCAGAGGTGGTGGCCCCACCACCACACGTGAGCTTGGTTTTAGCGGATGTTTTAACAGATGCAGTTAACACTGCACCTAGGAATGTTTCTCTTAGGAACCACCCCAGGCTACTAAAAGGTGCTTCATGAGGTGATGGCTCCACATCACCCAATCTTCACACCCTCTGTCTCTTGGCATGAGCCTTTCCAAACTCAGAGACTTCCCAGCCCTCTCGGCAACTTTGCCACCAGCCCTGGAAATAGGGGCTGCTGGCCACAGCTCTCCCCAGACCACTGCAGAAGGCCGAGAATGCCCTTTATCAGAGAAGGGTTAAAATGGTTCCTTCTCCTCACAGTCAAGGGCAGAAAGCTGGCAGGTAGTGTTGCTGCATGGCCATGGTGTCTGCACTGCACATGCCTGTGCACGTTCAGCTTAGCCTTGGGGAAAGTTTTGGGTCATCCAGACCCTTGTTGTGAAGTACAAGCAGTGGAGTTCGGAGTACTGAACTCAAGCAGAAAATAGGGTCTGGAACCAGGAAGAATCTGTCAATTTGGGGTTTTCGTGATATAGAGCAGACAAGGCTGATGTTGCCCCACTGATGTTCAGTCTGGGACACAAGATACATGCTCAGCCATACACACAGAGGACCCTCAGGAGGCAAAATCAGTCAGGAACTATTAAGAAGCTCTTGGCTTAGTTCAAAGGGATTCTGGTCAAACAGGTAAGGCACTGGAGCTGAACTGGCAGCAGGCTTGTTTACAGGCTTGAGAAACTGGATTCGTGCCACATGCTGGATCCCCAGGCTCAGCAGAACAGAGCAAAACTGCTATTGCTGCTGTGCTGGGCCTGCTTTTTAAAATAGTATTAGGCACAGATTGTGTTTTTGCTTGCTAGTAAACTTTGCAATAGGTCTCATACAAATCCCTTGTGGAAGCTTGTGGGGAGCTTTTGGAAAGCAGCATTTCCCTGATCCCATTTGTTTTCTGTGCAAATTCAGGCATGAGTTTCAGGAGTAGGAATGGGGTCAGGAAGATGACAGCACAAAACTGGGTGCTGTACACTGAAAAGCTGTGTGAGCTTTTCATGTTGTGAATTGAACCCTTTGTCTGTTTGCCCTCTGCAGCTGCCTCCATAGTGCAGTATAAATGTCACAGAACATAGGAGGTAATGGCCACATCTGGAGCTGACCTTTAAAAATCAGTTGGGATTTTAATTCTTCCTGTTCACTCATTTTGCTTGAAGACTTTTACTCAGATGTCTTCCCTATGGGTATCATGGCTATTTTAGGCTGCCAATGATGCTTTCCATCCCCCTGGACACTGACTTGTCGTAAGCCTCTCATCAGAATGGAATTTATTCAGGGAAGATTAAATTTTGCCACAGAGGGAATTTCTGTCAAGTCAGTACTGATATCTAAGTACTTACATATAAGTCACTGTCCTGAGTCAGCAAGGGCCACAACAGTAACGGGCACATCAGGTTTTAAGATATGGCTTCATGTCAGATTTATTTGGAACAGTCATAACAAGCCTGCACTAAAATGCAAGGAATTAAAATACACATTTTTTTTCCCCACTTTCCTCTGTCTTTCTAGGATGAAAATGCAGACAGTTATCCTAAACCTTTCAAGTAGTCAAATCTTAAAACCTCACATATACATTACCAACAGCAGAGGGGGAAAAGTACTATTGTCTTGTGTAGGTTGCATAATTTTTAAAGGGATTTGCTAGCCACAGCACTTTAGGGAATAAGTTTAGGTAATTGCATGGAACATGGGTATGTTTATGATCTGGAGAATGCAGACTTTGTGTCCCAAGACCAGATTTCTGGAGTTGAAACAACAGGAGAGGAAAAATAATCCCACATCTGAGAGGTAGGTCAGGAAGTTGGGAAACTTCCATTGTGGCTGGCCCTATTGCAGGCCATCTGTGCTCTGCTGCACAGTCCAGCTAACCTCACTCTGCTTCTGTTTATTCAATTTAAAATAGAAAAAACATTATCAACCTCAGGCTACAGTTATGAAACAATTTCTCAGTGTTCACAAAGGTTCTGAGTTCCTTAGGTCAGTACACAGGGCTCACATGTAGTAAAGACTGTGTGTATGCGAAAGTAAACACATGATCATAAACAGACTTTGAAAGCAGTTCCCTACTGGCTTCTGTCCAGAAAGGCATTAAAAACAGGAGGAGGGGAAAGCTAAGTGTGCCTTTTCATTGGAAGCGATTTGTTTTTCTCACTAGTGCTACACATTGTTCAGGATTATTTCTAGGAAGAGGGCAGTCATAAAACCCAAACATATGTTGGAATGTTGCTGACTAGAAGGAAAACAGCATGTGCAGAACAAGAGGAAGTCTCTGAAATAAATTCTTGGAAAGAAAATATCTCAGAATGCAATGGGGTAGGAACATATTTCTGTGATGCATGTTTAGTATTTGTTCACACAAAAAACCTTAGAAGTATTTAGAAATATTTTTTAAATGTCAATAATCCCTTGTGCTTAATTAGGCTTTTATTAATACACAAAAAAATTACATTAGTTTTGAAATTCTTTCACCATATAACAATGTCACACTTTTAGAAGTGCCCTGCCTCTCCTCCTGCTTCCCTCACTATTTTGCCTAAACGAGGCTCCGTGGCCTGGCAGCCATCAGTCTCCTTGTTAAATGTCACACAGTTATTCTCCAGGCAGCACAATGCAATGGGTGAAGCTTTACAGATCCCTGACTGTAGAGAATGACGTTTATGTCACCAGTTTATGTCACCGCACGGGCCTGGCTGACTCAAAAATAAAGCAACTCCAAGTGTTTACTTAGCACTCCTGAAAATGCCAGTGCAGCGAGGCTGGCGGTGAAGCAGTGTCAGATTGACAGAGCATAACCAGCTGCCCTCAGGAATGTTTTGGGACTCTGCTTTCTGGATTTATGGTCTATAGTCAATATGGAGAGACAGGTTGCAAGACCTGCACCACAAACCTCACCCACCATCCAGCAACACTTCCAAGGACATCAGAGATCCACCGCTGTGACTGGAGTGTCCTGAGTGTTGTTTCTGTTGCCTACAGAGAGCTAGTTTTCCCCAGAAGTTAAATTAAGGGAACATTCAAAGCTCCATTTTGTGAATAATCTTTCCTTGAGTACTTTGGACTGCAGAGGCAATCCTGTATTCAGATGGATGGAGGATTATTAACTGCTCTGTGAGAAACTAACACCTCCTGATACTTTTGACTGGCAGGATCCATTTTTCAATTAACTTTACAGATTAAGTGGTCAATAAAAAGATAGATCATGGCAAGAGATAATCTGTGTTGCAGGGTCCTGCATATTTACTTGTTGTTTCTTCATTTTGCAGTGCCTGTAATGTAATTATTCAAATGTGAAGGGATTGCTGCAGAGGGCAAGCACGTATATCCAGCTGTTTTTGTTTTGCTTGAGCTGCTACCGCAAGACTTTACCCTTTCAGAGCCTTTCTCATGTAGATCACAGTCTTCATTAGGTGGCATCAGTTCAGAAGAAAGCTGTCCTGGCTCTAGGCTGGGTTGCTAGTGCTCATGTTGGTGAGATAGGACTAGATTTGGAGTTCCTTTGGTATATAATCCAAAGATGTTTAGTGTAAGAACCCCACTATATTCAACCCAGATGTACTTTCCAATTTTAGGGACAGAAAATAGTCCTCTTTAACTTCAAGGTCAGATCTCTTAAGCAGCATCAGATCCTGGGGTGGCCCCTTTTACTTTAGATATTCATGACAAAGATTGTTATGCCTGGATTTCCTTTCTAATCAACAAGAAGTTGCTAGAGAATGACCCATTTGTGTTTCCTTTAGACACCATGACACAGAGCACTCAAATACCACCTGTTTTCTGTAAATGTACCTCCAGCCTGTCTTGGAAAGAGCATCTTGTTCCACTACATTTTTCACCCTTTTCCCCCACAAGACAGATCTACTTTTGTACCTGGTCTAAAGTATACCACTTCTATCACGGGTTGCAGCTCCATGCAAATAGTCAACTTTTCTTCAGTAGAGCTCTCACACTCAATGGTAAAGTGAAAACAAATGCAAATACACACTGAAAATCAGTACAGCAGTCAAAAGAGCTTCCTTTTCTTTGATATTAAATTATCACAGGGTTTACAAAGGAAAAGAACACGCACTAACACTCACATTCCATACTGCTGTTTGCTGACCTTCAGCAGTGCTTAGAAGCTTTAATTGTGGCCCACTTTGTCACACACTGTACAAGGACAAAACAAAAGGGTTGTGCCAGGGTGTTTCTTTTGTGAAATTCTCTTTAATTAAGAAAGTGAAATTTTCCCAGATCTTAGCATTAAATTGTCTAGGCAGTCATTCGGTGTCTGCTACTTGCGACCATCTTTATTAATATGAAAAGTAACAAATCATTGTGAATGTAGGCAGCGTAGGATGAGCTGAAAAGTTTGCTTGACCTGGATGGCAGGTGAAGAACGTGCTGCCCAGCTTCAACAAGGACAACAAGTGGTCAGGAGGTATGTTTGCTCTAGCACTCCCCCATCCTGCTTTCAAGGATGCTTGTCTGGGATTTATAGAGGGCTTTTACAAAGCAGAATGTAAGCCACTGTTATTGCCAAGCAAAAAAGGCCCCTGTTCAATAGCTGTGGACTGGCACAAGCCAGTTAAAGTGAGGAACAGTTTCAGTGAGGAACATTGTAAATGTCGAGCAGAACCCCAGTGAGAAGCATCTTCTTGAACCTTAGAGGATGCCTAAGGGAGCTCACAGTTCCCTCTGTAGGCAGTGGAGAGGTAGAGACAATTCCAAGGACTGAGTTACTCCAGTGGGATTGTTGCCTTTAGATTGTGGAAACACATCCTTCAGTGGGTTAAAACAAACCCTCTCTTTCCACTGAACACAAATGAGGTTAAAACACCTGCAGCATCCTATTTTGTTCCTTCCAACATGAGTGGCGAGCAAATGAGTCCACAGGAAAGCAGAAGATGAGAGTCCCAGAGAATCTGTGGGAGTCCCTGAAGCAGCTGGGATAGAGGCTTCTTCCCCAGAAGCCGTGTGAGGAAGAGCTAAAGTCTGGTGCCTCTGGCCTTTGGCAGCCCCCAGTGGATGGTGAAAGCTCCCTCCAACTCCTGCCAAAAGCTAATTGGTGGGCTGGGCTGGATGCAGCCCAGCTCTTGCATACAACTTATATGGGTGCTCTGTGGAAGGAAAACCTTTTACCCACTGGCTGGTGTCCTCATGCACCTGGGTCTGACATTCCTCATCCTCCAACTGTGCTTCACAATCACCATTAACCTCCACCTCTTCCCAGCCTTTCTTCCAAACCTGGGTCCATCACCACAGGCTGTTCCATTAATAGTCCTTTCCTACTTACAGGCTACAACAAAAGTACCCAGCCCATGCAAAGCTAAATATCTGGGTGCTGCAGTAAGCACTGGGTCCATTCTTAGTCCAGAACATTTTCATAGTTCCTCGTCCATCACAGAAACTTCCCTCTCCTACCCAGATGCCCAGAATTGCCAAGAAAACTGAGTGAGAAACTTGACCATTGCATTTCCTGCTGCACTAACTTGCCACCCATCAGGCACAAACTGCCTGCAGGAAATCAGACACCTGCTTTGCACTTCTTCTTGTAGTCGTCAAGTGCTGGTACAGTATGGTTGCCAAAATCCTATTAATAAACCACCTTTTTTTCTGTCACAGACTTATGCCAAGATAAAATGCTGTTCCATTCCACCATCCAACTTCTCGGTGTTTCACAGGTGCTAGCAGAGCTTTCTTTTCTGTACTATTTCCTGATCTACAGAGGTTTGTGCAGCACTTACAGGAGGAGGAAGAATGTAAAATTAGTGAACTAGTCAAAGAAAGAAGAGTTAAAGGAAAATACTTGTTCTTTGTTATACCATTAGGGCCTGACTATCTGCAGCCTACTGCCCTGAGGGGGTGGGGGGAAGAGAGAAAGTATATTTATTTTGAGCAAAATATCAACTTTATGGCATGGTTTATATCCAATTGTGTTGCTTCAGAAATGGTCTGTGTCCATTTTCATTGGTGTCTACTTTTCAAGTCTAATACTGATGCTGAAGGGAAGCAGAAGGGAGAAATGAGATGAAAAATAGAGATAATATCTTTCTTTCACCTAAGATCTGATCACTTAAAGCTATTTTTTACATAGAAGCATAGAAGAAAATTTTTACATAGAAGAAAAGTATTTTTTGTGTTTATAACCTGTTTATTAACTGCATTGCCCTGCTGACATACAGCACAGCCTCGATGAATCTGGCAGTGTACTACAAAAGGTGTTATTAGCATAATCCCCCTGCAACTGAGAAAGTTGCAGAGGGTTATTGAAACACATCCAGCAGCACAAGGGAAAATAGCTTTGTCATCCTGTCTCGGGCCAGCATTGCACTGATTAGGCCAAGAGCTACAGCTCATTTCTCAGGCTTAGCTGAGAGTTCAGTTTTCCTTGACTTATATGCAAGTTTTGGCCTCTATTGCACACATAACATAAAATTTCCAGGAGAAAAGATTTATGAGTATGCAAACTTTTTTTACCAAAGGTCATGTCTGTAATTGCTTTAAATTAGCTCAGTTGCAATGACTGTTGCATTTCCACTGACCTTACAAAATTAAAGAGACTAGGCCAGTGAATCCAATTTAGCTAAGGAAATGAAGATGAGAGACATTTAAATACCTATTGGAAAACTCTCCTTCAAGTTTAATCTATTTTGTATTAAAGGATGATAGATTAAGGAAATTTTTGTTTTGCAAAAGAGTTTTCAAATAAAATATCAATTGCAAATTATTTATTTATTAAAGACTGCATTTTCATTGAATTTCCAAAATGTCCCTCTGAAGGAAAGCTAACCCTTAGTGGCCTTTGACTCACAAAAAACTCTAAGCAAAAGCTGGCTGATTGGAGTGGGTCAGAAATTTATAATGAAAGGGAATCCTTGAACTCCAGAGATTTCTCAGAGCTATTTACTGGGATGGAAATCCCTCCAAGCCTTGATTTATACCTCTACCTCATATTTATCTGCCTTAAAATATTCAAGAAATAATGAGTCCGTGGGATGCTAAAATACTTTAAAAAAAGATAGGGCAATCCATCATGATTTCCAGATTTTTTTAAAGGAAAATTAATGATTTTATTTGCAAAGCTATGCAGAATTCCTAATTGCTTGTGTAAGTAAAAATTCCCCTTGAGATGCCTGATGATATATTATTTGCTTTAAAAGGGTCACCTCCATCCTGTAGCAGGTTGCAATAAGGAGGCTGTTACCATCAAAGCTGTACTTTGTGCGGAGGGTGAGCAAAGAGAATGGGGCCTTATGCCCCAGCACAACACAGAAAAAACACTCCTGAAATGTAAAACATTGATGTAAAAGTGATTAAATTTAAAACTTTTCTACTGGTTATGTGGTATACAAAATTTCTGGATATAAAGATACATTCAGAAAAAACAGCCTTTTCTTTAAGGGGTAGATCCAATTTAATTTGCTGTATTTGCTGCAAATTGTTAAATATCAGATGGCCTCATTTCTAAGAAGAGGAAGATAAATACCAGGCATCAGCCATAAATAATGTGTGGGACCACTGGAGGGCACTTTTGATCTAAGAATCCCTCACTTTAAAAGTCTTTTGGCAGCAATACAACTTCTGCAAAAGCAGGAAGGAGCAAAACTGGAGGTTGCAACTTGTTGATAAAAATTCATTGGAAAATATTTATTTCATTTTGATATATTTTGTAGCCCAGAAGAGCTTCAGGGTATTGTTAGCAAATTTCTAGCCTGAAACACAAGAACATTAATGAATCAATTAATTGACACAACAACTGTAGGATTGGGTTAGAATGAAAAAGGCTGTATTTTCTGTCTGTGTGTCTGTGAGGACACATTACTGGCTCTGCATTTAAAAGAAGAATATGCCAAACTATTCACCTCATCTGTAGATTGATCTCCCACTTAGTTCAAAGGCTCCAAGTTTCTGCATTGTATCATTGAAGGTGTAAAGAATGAACAAAGAAAAGTAGTGATACTCTGCATACTGGAATAATTTCTAGACTAATCCTGCAGTCTTACTCCTCTGAGGGATCTTTCTTACATGATTGATTCAATTGACTTCAGAGAGACAGTGTGTCTGAATAAAAAAAGATCATTTTAGACCAGCTGCCAGTGTTCAGTCTCAGTTTTTGCAGTTTTTTTTCTTGTTGGCCCAGGCCTTCATGAAAGGGGGCTGCTTCTCTGCCTTCCTTGGCTCCTTGTGTTCCCCATCACTGTTGAACAAAGGACAATTTGCTCATCCATTACAGCAGAGCATTTCGGCAGCAATGCCACAAAACCAACATTACTCCAAGACCAGACCAAGATTTTTCTGAAATTTGGAAGGCAGGAGGGGAAAAAAAAAAAGAAAGAAAAAAAAAAAGGAGGATAAGACAATGTAGAAAACGCATAAATACCTCCAGCCTTGGCCTTACTGAAGGAAGGAGGGAGCATGTATTGTGAATGGGCACATCTCCACGGCCTGGTAACAGTGCCTGTAATACTGTACCTGCTGTGAGTAAATGATTGCCCTTTTATGCTGTGGTCTGTGGTTTTGATGATGAACTTCCTGAGGGACTGTAAAGATAAAAACCACAGCTGCCCACTTGTTGAAGATTTAAAGAGCTGTAACTCTTAAGTGGTACTAGTGAGGGATAAAAAGTCTTTATCTTCCTGCCCTTAAGCACCAAGACAGTGCTACAGGAAGCTGAACGTGAACAAAACTCATGCTGAAGCCCACAAATTCATGCCTGTGTGGAGACTCTCAGCCCCCCATAGGACAGGATACAAAAGCTGAGTGAAGGCACTCCTTTGCTGTCAGCTTTGCAGGGAAACCATCCCAATACAACACCAATAGGCAGCAGCACAGGTGTAGAGAACTCCTACAGGTGGTGCAGGTGCAGCAGGAGCTGCCAGCTTCATTTGGAACAATTCAGATGACAGGTTAAAGAAGAAACAGTTTCAGGAACTTCTTTTTCTCTCTGCATTCGTTTATATGACATTATGTTGACAAATTGTCACCAAAACAGTGATAATTTTCCTGTGAGTGTGGCCACTGGTACCAAAAGAGAGAAAATCAATTCTGAGGCTGGTCTTGGGATCACTGTCATTCCTCATTTCATGAACTGCAGTCCCACAGAGCATTTGAAGCAGGAGTGTGGGAGCTTGAGTGTAAAGCAGTGTGTTTTGTCAGGATGGCCATACACAAGGTTTTGTAGCAAAAAAGCTCCTCCTCTTCTCCTTTACTCCACAGGCAAGTTTAGCTTTGCTTTCTGCTTCCATTCTCACTTTCACACCTGTCTCCAGCCCTTGCCATATGCAGCTCCTTTTGCAATTTGTTAATTATTTCTAGCTGTGTGAAAGCAATGAGATCCACAAGATCATTTGTTCCTGCCTCCTTAACACATTCCCAATCCCACATATATAATTTCAAGCAAAGTAGAAGACAGTTCTGCATTGTCTGAACCATTTTGCCATGAAGGCCCTTCTCCAATGATGTCCCCAGCTTGTGCCCATTAAAAAAACCAGTGGGGACACATTCTGAGGTGCCAACATGATGTTCCTGTTTTGTGTGCACCCCATAATGGCACCCATGAGCGTGTGGCTCCCGGTGATGGCAGTGGGAAATGCTCAGCTGACGACTGCCCAGCCCTTATCTGCTCACTGATTTGGAGCAGAAGCTACAGTGGAAGTGTCAGACTTCTGCAGCTTTTCAGGAGGCTTTGTCTTATCTCCCAGAGACAGGGAATTTAAAATGAAAAAGAGTTTTAACCTTTGCCATGACTCAAAAGATCTTGATACATTTTTTTAATGCAGATATCTAAAAGTAGGTAGCAGGAAACAAATCTGTATCACTGCTTTCAAATATCTCAGGTTTTCAGACAGCCTTGGTTCTTAGAGATACGTTTGTGCTTTCTGCCTGTTTGGATTGGGTTTTTCTTACATGCTCCACTTTTTAGAGTGTTTTACACTTGCAAGCCCAGATCTCAGAGCAGGTTTTGCTGAGCCACTTGGTTGAGGCAGCTCAAAGTCACACCTGGGCTGAACCATCCTTGGGTTGTGGCCTTGTCATTGTGCAAACTTCTGCTCTGAGTGAGATTGAATTATCACAGGCAACTACAAGGAGTAGGAGAGTAGGTTAACGCTCTGTTTGCATTTATGGCAGCTTAAGATAAATAAATAAATAAAAGTTATTAATGCATTACTCATCATGCAAAGGTAGTGAAGGCAACAGGAACTGGGGGGGTGAAGCAGCTGACAGCCGTGTCACTGTTTGCCAACCACTTATTGCCCTCACAGCCTTTCATCCCCATGGACGAAGCTGCACTTTCAGATCTATATTTAGACACAACCTCCACATGTGGAGGGATCACTGACCTCCAGCAATCTGCCTTAAATAAAACGCAAAGGGACTCGGCCTCCAACCAGCTCCCCAGAGAGGTCTCTGTGAACTACGGGGTGAACCACAAGGAAGGGTCCGGGTTCAATTTACTGTTTATTTCTCAGTAGGTGAGGAGGCAGCACACGTGCTTAATGCTGGAGGAAAACAGATCTGGAGTGAATACCTTTGAGACTTATTTATCCCTGCAAAAATATATCCTTTGGTCTCTGAAGTGTCAGCCCTCCAAAATGGGAGCAAGGAGTTGCAACTACACAGCACCTGCTCCCCTGGCTATGACTGCTGACCTGCCAGGCATGGTGGGATAAGGCCACTGGGGGGGAAAGATGCTCCTGCCTCTCAAAAGTCTGAAATCTGCTCAGGAGGTGGCTGCAAAAAGGCCACCAAAATAGAGCCCACGCCATGGACCCTGTGCTTAGGGCAGTAGTTGAATCCCTGTGCCTGAAGTGGCACAGATCAGCTGCAGGTCAGAAAGCTGTGGGGGAATTAGGCCTTCTGTGAGAGATTCTTCACCAGCAAAAGTCCAAGGAATGGAGCAGTCCCAGAGCCTAGACCATTCCCATTTGTGGGAAGAGCAGGGAACAGAGTTGCTGGGGGCATCCTTGCTGTAAAGTGCAGGACTGTAGCCACGGGACAAATGGGCTCTGCTCTCTGACTGCTCTGAGCTGCAACAGGGTTGGAGGGGATACACCAGCCTCTGGCTCTGGCCTGCTCTTTCTGATTTACACAGGAAAGCTGTTTATTGCAGTAGAAGTCTCACAGTGACACACACACAGGCGTTCTCAACTTTCCAAAGAAATTGATGCTAATTAAATTGTTACTGTCCCTCTGGAATTTGGTAAACCCAGGATTGCCTGCAGACCTGGAGAAATTACAGTGTTTCATCGATGACCAGTGGTGTGGCCTGGAACTGGGCAGAGACTGGCAGAAACTTGCCCTGAGAAGTCAGCCAGTGCCTCTCCCTTGGCAGCATCACCTGCAGCTGCAGCAGCACTGGGAGCAGATGGCAACTGCAGCAAAGCAAGGGGCTGCATTTCTGGAAAGTTTCCCCCAGAGGATCTCAAAACACAACATAAAATTCCAGTTAAATTAACCTTAAAGTGTTGCAAGTAGGAGGAAAACGAATGTTCCAATTTTCAAATGTGCCTTTTTAATTTGGCCACCCAGTGTAGGAGGCTCAGGGGGTATTTTCACAGATGGTCAGTCCCTGTGGGTCAGGAAAAGGTTATAGAAATTCCTCTGAATATGAAGATCTCAAGCTGGGATCTCAGAGCAGAACTACCTAAATTAAGTGGAAACACTAGCAAATAAAACCTGAATTTTGCCTAGGGCTGTGTAGGAAGTTTGTAATTAATTCAGGAATTTGCACAGTTCTTGATGTCTGCTATGCTTTGACTGGCCCAGTCTTTCTCTAAAATGTGGTGGCAAAGAGGATGGGTAAGTACTTTTAATGTCCCTCCTAGATATTTCTGTACTTAAATGTGAACAGCATTGACAGCACCTGTTAGCTAAACTACATAGCTCATGGTATTTCATTTCATTCAGGTAAAAAAATCCCATCTTTATGAGGTCAAATTAAAAGAAACACCACCATGTGGTGAATTTGGGGACATTTAAATATTCTTAATATTTTTTCTTTTATTAATTTTATTTTTTTTTTACAATTTGGGTTTTTTTGAGGTGTAAGGTTTTTTTGGCTAAATATGTTAGTGATTTTCAATGCCCACCAAAAAGTAAATAACTTAGAAAATCCCCCCATGGCCCAGCTGCTGTGCTTGGTGGGGGACACAGCAGGAGTGCAGCAATGCCCAGGGAGGCCAGGGGTCAAGTCAGGCCAAGCACTGTGTCTCCATCTGGGATCATCTGATCCCCCTGCTGAATACGATTGCTCTTTGCCACAGGCTGGAGGAGCAGAAAGGAGCAGAAGCATTCCAGGCAGTGACCCACCAGTGGCCACTTTGGGCAACACTCAGTTGAAAGAGAAGCTCCACAGCCCTCAAATCTGGATGCCACCAAGAGCCTGTGACACAAGCCCAGCTGCCACCACATACCCCATGTTGTGTCCCAGTCACAAATGGGAAATCAGGTTTCTGTGCCCAGCACACACATATCCCAACCATGGCACCCTTTACTGCTGTTGATATTTATGACCTGGCTGGGCTTTTTGGTGTTGTGTGGGCACAAGGCACAGTGGTTTCACAGTGCTCTGCCCCAGCAGAGCAGAGTAAACAGGGCAGGACGGGGTCACCCTGCAATACAGCTCTGTTCCAACACTGGGACAGGGGTGAGCATGGGTTCCAGGAGGCACAGCTGAGGGAGAGAGAAGCTGTGCCTCTCTCTCCAGCTCCCTGAGCCCATTTCACTTGGCAAATATATTCAGCTGTGGCTGCCAGTGCCAGCCCTATGCCAATGGTGAGGCTGGGACAAGTTCCTCACCGGTAACACACGGCCCAGCTTGTCAGATACTTGCAGGTTTGTAGAGTCTGTCACAGAGGATTTTCAGGCAGTGGGAAGAGGGGAGGAGATAAAAAGCAGACTTGTCGAAACACCAGTGGCATGGCAGAGCCACATTTGATGTCTCCCTCACAGCCAGCCCATTTCCCTGAGGTTGTCTTCTACCCCTCTGTCATGAATGAGAAGTACATCATGAACTTCTCACCTCCTCAGCCATCACCTCCTCCCACCCTTGCAGAGTGCAGCATAGGGATATCAACAGCACAGTGCTTTCAGTGGGCAGGGTGCACTGGGGAAGGGAGGCACTGCCCTGTCCTTCCCAAAGCTATTCAGAACAGTGAAATAAGCCCACCACAACATGAGAGAGCCCTGGAGCCAGAGCAGTCTCTCCCCAGTTTAGACAAGGGCTAAGCTAGTGCAAGAGGTATCCATCTTTGTTGTGGATCCATGCAGAGTTGTGGCAATGCACTATAACAATAGCAGAGGATTTATCTCACTTTCCCGGGAGTTTTAGAAAGGCAAATACTTAAGGGCAACATAGCCTGAACAGTGCAGCAGCAACCTGGGCTTCAGGTCACGTTGTTCTGGAAGAGTTCTCCCTTTCCAACATCCCCATTCCCAATTTTCTATTGAAATTTCATGTCATCGTATTGACAATGACAATTTCAAGTTTAAGGGCACTTGTTTTTAAATTCTAGAACCACCATCTCCACCATGTTATATCAAGTTTTCTCAGTGGTGCATAATTTCTTTGTTATTTTTTATTTATTCCTACTCTAGAGAGGACAGAAGTGTACAATCTCATTCATATCCTTAGGGAAAGAAAATGTCTGTATGAAATCATATTTGTGTGGTACTCTTGCAACATCCTGGTAAATCAGAGGAAGTTTGAGGTCTAGATGCTTACAAAAATAAATGTTTGCTTCTGGAAGCATGTAAGTTTTTAATCACATGCTACTTTTCAAAACCAATGTTTATCTTTGCGTACGTCAGGAATCTTTTTATCAAAGATTTCTCTATTATGAGCTCTTAATATTCTCACACATATGTAGTCTGTCATCCTCTCCAAGGATCACAATTTTCTCTGCACCCTACAATACAGTGACATACAGAAGCACTTCAGTAAATCTGTGGAGGTAAATGGTCCTTCTTTTCTGACATCCTTAGCAGAAGTCCAGAGTCAGCAATTCCTAAAGGCCAATGACAACAGCTTTGAATGATCTTCAGCACATCTATTTCTATAAGAAATCCAATGTCCTTTATATGCTCAATAACACTATTTAACTTGTAATGAAGCTTACACATTTTCTCCAAGGAGCAGTGGGATCCCTGGGCAATTTAGGAGACATATGTGAAAAAATTTCAGAAGGAAATTTAAGCTAAATTTCACATCATATAAATGCAATAGTTAAAATACGGTGTAGGATATCTTAATTTCTACTAAAACTGATAGCCAGAAATTCACTGACATTTGAAGTTGAAATAAAAAATAAAATCCCTCCTCCTTTGTTTTTACTCAGTTTGGTTTATATTGAACATTGTCTAGATGTTTTTTAGCTCTCCAGCCATCTGTGAACCAATGAGTATACATCTATCCCCAGCCAGTCTCCATTGTGCTCAGTTTGTAGGGAATTTTCAGTAGAAAGTTTCCACTTAGGTTTAATTAAGAAATCATAACCTATAAATTGTCTTCCTATCCATCAAAAATAGACATCTACCAACACACAAATACTGTTGCTCACCAGAGTAGCTTGTGTCCTGATAGTGAGAACAACTGGTGCTCCTTTTCACCCTCCCTGCATGTTCCTTCAACGATGACACTACTTTAAATACACATTCCTATTAGCAGCTAAACTGATTTATTCTGTGCTTTCTATCTTCAAAAAGCAAATGTCTCAGATAAGTCCTTGGTTACCTGCAGGACATACCAGTTCCAGGCTTCACACATATTCGTGCTCAACCACAAACATTCAGAAACCGTTTCAAACATTGTCATTCCCAGAAAAATCATATATATGTCTGTCAACAGATAAAGAAACCATGTATGAAAACATATATGCTAATTTCAAAGCATATAATTGTTTTTTGATCACTTTAATGCTTTTTAAAACATAATTGAGAGCCTTGGTTGTAACCTCTTCCCCTATTTCTGAAACTTAGAGAATTCTCAGATCGTTCAGTAGAGATGTTCCTATTTCTACTAAAAGCCCTTTCAGAGTGAATTCATTCTCTGTCTTTCCACCAGAAACTCTACTGACCCACATCCTCTTTAGCAGCATTAGGCATCAGCCCAGAACTTAAAACACCGGGCTTTGCAGCCATGGTTAGAGGATCATCAGTGCAGATTGTATTTCATTAAGGCAGCTTCAATGCTACTGAAAAAAAAATTAGGAAGGCATTTCTATATTTTTAATACAGTCTCACTGGCTCTTTTCTTAATGCAGACCTTCAGAACAAACTTTTACACTACTGTTTACATCATTTTCCCTTCACTATCCCTGAAAGTTACCTTTCAACAGTGCTACTTTGCATGGCCAGGGCGACAGCAAAGCAGGCAGTACAGAATCAGCCAGGTTTTCTTGTAGCACCTGGCATACACAGCAGAAGCAAAAGGTTTTCCCCAATGAATTCTTTCTAAAATGTCCACAAGTTGAACAGAAAAATCTAACCGCTAAAGAAACTCAAACTTCAACAGGAGAGTAAAACAGCTGCTGGTACTCACTACTATTGAGGGTCACACAATACAGCTCGTTACTTTTTTTCTAAAGCTTTAAGAGTTATTTATGCAACCTTAGGGCATGAGCTCTTACCCAAGACCAAGGGGAGCCAGTGGGGGTCTCTGGCTGGTCTTCCTCCTCAGACGACATCCTGTGCCGATAACTTTTCCCCCTTCTTCGCATATACCACTAAAACCACTCTTGATTTCTGCCATATACAAAAAGGCTGCCTTCAGATTTTAGCTGTAGACAACAAAGCTCCAGAGAATATAATTTCCCAGTGATCATGTTTGCTTGCTAATTTTACCTGCTGAAGTTCTTGGAAGCGCAGTCAGAGCAAGAAACCTGAGCTCAATAGACCAGAGCACACTTTCCTTGCAACTGACTCCTCAAGTGTCCTAGTTCAGTCAAAAGGTTCAGTGAAAAACTAGAGCCTGATAAACACAGATTCACTTCCAAACAGTTGGTAACCTTGCTTGTAGGTGAGATTTTATGGTCAGTTTGCTGAGTTTTAAATTCTGAGAAGAGAATATAAGAAATTTTTACTGCCAACATTTTATCACCATCTTTAATTATATTTTCTATGGATTATAAGAGTTTGATTTTGTTTTCAAGACAGGTTCATAATGCCAAAATCTAATTCTGTCTTTCTGCACAGCTGCACAACTCCACAACCATAACTCTGTGTGTGTGTGAAGGCAGCACAGCCTTTCTGTTCTTCTGTGGAATTTGAAAGAGCACCATTTTCTTTTCCATTTGTTCCTTTTGGTTTTCTTTTTGTGCGTAGTTTGGTACCAGCATGTACAATTCAGTTATCATGGACTGCACCCTATGCAACTACAGATAAACTTGTCCTGATGTCTGTGTGACTTCTGGCTTTTTTTGAGGGGACAGCTGAGTCCAACATCTTGAAATCACTTCTGGCAGCTGGCAGGGGTGGCAGCTTTGTCACCAACATTAGGCCTGAGGTTTTGTGCCCAAACTGACCACTAATTCACAGCTATGATATGCTTTCAAACTCATAACCTGTGGCTTGAATTTTATTATTTGCTATTCCTCTGCTTATAAGGCATCTAGTTGCAGTAGCTGGTGAAATAAAATCTCTATCAAAACCCCTGAACCTTCTGTTACATGTCTGACTTTGGTCAAAGGCTTCTAAATATTTCCACTGGGTTATATAACAAAACAGTCTATTTATAGCACCCCACTGCAGGAGAGTCCTAGTGTTAGCTATGAGCTGATAATCATTATCAAATGAACAAATATGCCCAGCTATACTTCGTATTTAACCTTAAACTATATGCAAATTCAGCGAGTGGGAAAATTATCAATTGATGGAAAAAGAAAACTTTGGAAATTATGCCATTGAGCAGATAAATAGTCTGTTGCTATTGCAAGGTCTCTCACACTGGAAGTGTCACTAAGCAGGGCAGCATGTAAAGATAGAGAGGATTAGAAAATGACAGCCCCCTCTGACACCTCTCAGCCCCCAGACATTGTCAGCTTGAGGATTAGGGTATCACAGTCACACAGGTTGTGGTTTGACAGTGTGTTGTTTTCAACAGCAACATTAGTATCAGCTGTACTTGCCTCTGTCATCCTCATCCTAAAATAAAACATGCAGGGCTTTTTAAAGTCTGAAATAGTTTTATAAAACACTTTATTTTGGAGTCTTGAGAAGAGCTGTGGCATCCTAGCTGAGAGGGAAGTTCACTGCTGTGTGAGCTGCCTTTAAGCTTTGGGAGTATTGGGAAAGTGTGTTATTCCTGTGTAGCAACCAAAACCAATACAGCTGCCAAACTCCTTGAATGTCTGACATGGCAAAGGAAGTATTAGTTTATATCATAGGGCAAGCATTAGGTGCAGACAACGCACTCAACTCACCCCAGTTACTCACTGGGCCTGTGGGAATCTGCTGGGCTGTCCTCAGCATCCCTCCAGCAGTGTCACACAGCCTTATGCTGCTGGCTCTGACCTCCTCCTGCCCCTGAAACTCTGCCACTGTGGCCCACTAGTGCCAGTCCCTGATGGAATTTCCACCTGATAAGTGTCTTAGGATCATAAGACATTGATGTGGATGACATCGGGAAGAGATCTAATTTTCAGAAGAAAAGAATGCTTAGAATCTTTCACATTTCACATTAGAAACTCTGAAGTGGTCAAATAGCCAAGTCACCTGCAAGCTGTAGGCTAAATCTTCCAAGAGAAAATAGCGCAGGACTTAAGTTACCAAGATGCTCAAGTTACTCATTTCTGTTTTAAACCAAATGTTAGGACGTTAAGCACAAAAACCCATTTATCAGTTATCTGACAGATCACATTTTCTTTCTGGAACAACTTCAGGGAAGGAAATTCAATACAATTCCTCTCCTTTCAGCTAAACAGGGAAATGCCACGCCTAATGAATTTCAATGGCATTCCTGCCTCTGCTGAAAAGTCTATTCACTAAATTTAAAAGATAGGAACTACTGTTTGTTGGAGTAATTTTCCATTGTCCCACCCATTTCTTCTGATAAATTCACTTTCAAGCTGTCATGGGTAAGTATAACAATCTATCAGAAACAGTGTTTAAACAATCGTAATATGCTGCATAATGTTTATTTATAAAATTCTTCAAGAAGTGGGTGTGCATCTTTCCCAGCCCACTATGTTTCTGAAGCCTTTGTCAATTTCTGTACCACCCAGCTTCAGGACCTTCCTACTTTTAGGAAGCACTAACAAGTGCAAGCATTTCTTCTGTGCAACATAGATGAATCCAAAGATTGCTGTTCCTAGATCAATGCATCAGGTATCCTACGTCCAGCAGTGACCACCACCAAACACTTCTGATCAATATACCCAGAAATGGAATAATAACCAGAGGAAAATGGAACTTTCTCTATAGTTTTCATAAATTAGGACAGTGGTTGGCTACCTTTTCCCAAGATTGCCACTCCACCACCTGTTTCCCATCCCATCTCCCACTGAGCCACGCCACCATCACTTTGCTTCCTTCCCAGTGCTCCCCCACAACCCCAGCAGCTGCTTTGTCTTTTCCTCCCTTCTCATTTCCCCACTCTAAGGACTTTACAACTCTGCTGCTACTTCCCCAGTTCAGTTTTCAACCAAAGACGTATCTGGAACACAGGGGCTGACACAAAATTCACAGATATTCTCAGACACAGCTCACAAAGGCTTCACATTGGTTTTTAGATTCCTGCTCAGCCCATGGCCTCTGGGAGATCCTGCAGCAATGAGTTTCACTGGATAATTATGCAGTGTAAACACAAGTTTTGATGTCAGTGTTAAACTGTGTCTAGTGATTTCACTACATGACAACACAGGGTAAACAGGAGCCAGCTTCTTTTTATAAACTGTGTTTGCAAGTGCTGTATCATGAGAAGGAAAAAAAATTTGTAACCGTTCCAGAATATTTAAATATATTAGCTCATGGTAACCGTTACATGAACTTTATTTTATGAACTGATGAGATTATGTTATCTTGTTTTTATAGAATAATTGTTCAATGCAAAGATTAAGATGCTTTTAAATACAATCACAACTCTACTGCACTGGGACAGTGTCACTCTCCTAAAATAGTTTTACTTTCTCCAGTTTTTTCACATTACTGCAGTTGCCGTGGACAAAGCACATGAAACTAAATACTCATAGCAATTCATAGCACCATGTATCTGAAATAGGGCTAAATTAAGAAAGCAAAAATAAAGTCTACCTAACACAGCTGCTGAGTCATAACTTTCCTGTTTTGCATGTCTTGCAGAGCTAAGGTTCAAGATGCTGCTTATTAAGACCAAACACAAGCCTAATGAGGCTTCAGACAGGTACACAGGGCTACCAGCCTGCCTCAACACAGGTGTCAACTTGTCTGGGAGAGACCTTTGAGATTTATGGATGATACATAAATAGTATTTACAAAAATAATTTAAGTTCTAGGAGAAAGAAATTGCACCAGCAACAAAAAAAGCAACAACAACAACAAAAAAAGGCAACAATAAAAAAAGGTTCTGTTTGTTTGCAAAAAACCATACATGCAAAGGTATCTTATGACACAGAATCAACTCTGTGACTGCTGCACTATCCTGTGAGGCAATATCCATTCTCCAAACTGATACTGGTCCTCAGTAAAAACTTACTTTCCTGTCAATCCTGTTGTCTCTCAGTAAAGAGAAAATTAAGTTGCTGTAAACAGTGCCACTCATAATTTTCTACAACACTAAAGCAGACACTGGCAGAACAGCAATCCTTTATATGCTCAGGGTTTAAGTGCATAATCAACATATCAGTCATGGAAGAAGTGTGGAGAAATTTCCTTCTATTCCTACATAAATCTAAATCGAAAAATTCAGTTTTCTTGAGGATTTTGATCAAAACCACACTTATGTATGTATTTATGAAGTCTCTCTTAAAATCATGGCATTTGATTTCCAAAGCCTTTTTCTCACTGCACAAGAACCTCACAGTTATATCCAAGACCCCATCACCCCCTTGCCAAATATGACAGCAATGGGCAATGCCAGCATTTGGACTATTGTCTCAAAACTCCGAGAGTTGTGTCCTTCACAATCATCAGTGGTGATTTTGGGAGCTGTCAACACAGGACTTACAATGTTATAAATGTGCACGTAATAATGCGTAAACTCAGAATCACTGAGTGTTTCTTCAGGTGCAAACTGGAGCAGGTATAAGGGACAGAAGACAATCAGTAGGCCGAGGATGTGTGGGATTAATTTTACTTTTCTTTTGAAAAGTTGTACCCTTAAGGAAGTAGGAAACAGGAAAGAATATGGATTTTATTTCATGCCAGCATATCCACCGTATTTCAGTGGTAGCTGATGAAATATTAAGACTGGTTCTTGAGCTGTGGGGGATGATGTAGGAGTGGAGGACTGTGGTGGGAGAGCTGAAAGGCAGCGTGGCAGCTGTGTGTGGGCGGGTGTGGTGAGGGGCCGTGCGTGGGGCTGTGGGTGCCTGTCTGTCAGTGTGCAGGGCTGTGCTCACTGGCCACGGGACATGTGGAAAGGGATGCAAGCAGAGGTTGGGCTTTATGATAATTGCAGTGCTTTTCCACCCCAAGAAACAGCTCTGGCATGGTCATTTCTGCTACAGGCACTGTGGCAGTGGCTGGGGAATGGACCTCAAGAAGCAGTGATGTCTTGCAATCCCCACCAAGCCCTACAGCTGTCCCAGTCCCATGGCACGTGGCTGGGACCTGTTGAGCTGGGCACTCATGCCACCCATATGAATTCCAACTGCCACAGAAATCCAGATTCTTTCACACTGGACACAGTCCCTGCCCACAGCCCTTATGTTTTTGCAAATCCTTCATACCACCCTTCTCCACCTTGTACAGCCCTCATCTGACCCTTCCTTTGGACTGGTTGTCTATTACTTGTACCTCTTTCTTTTCATGTGAGTGATACATTTCACCACAGAGTATCACAGATACAGCCTTTGAAAAGCAGCCCCCTCTCAAGCAATATTTCACAACTGCTTCTAGATGTAGAGTGAGAGCCAAGATCTGTACCTTCCGTACCATTCCAACAGAAAGCACTTGCTAGGGAAGAATGAAATCCCTCACATCCTCTAGTGCTCCAATCATCTGTAATGCCCAGATGCCGCATTAGTGCTTAAGTGCTTCTGAAGAGTGCTTTGATAGAGAAGAGAACACGGTAAAGAAGAAAATATCACCTTCCCAGTAACTTCTGTTTTGGACTTTGCCTTTTGCAGAAGCTGAATCATAAACTACTTCACTCTCTGACATACAATACAGAACATGCTAATAGTATTATCTGCAAGTGATAATAGTGGATGACTAAGTCAGCAAGCGTGGAAGGCACTAGAGAAGAAGGTAGAGGCTGCAAAAAGGCCTGTAAAAGTGTGCAAGCAATGCTTTTTAGTTTAAGATTGTGTACATAAGGGGCATGGGCCAGGTTTTATTTTTTTGTTATATACTTTAGACCTCTCAGTTTCTTAGAGAAAATGGATATCTAAAGACTGGAAAATCAAATCTCAAATCTAAAACACAAGAAAAGTTAACAGACACTTGGTATAAGTTGTTTAAATATTTGGTTACAGGGAAGGAGATTTCGATCCACTGTCTTTAGATCCGAGTTCCTGCAAAAACTCTTATAGCTTTGAAACTGTGTTAAGCTGGAGACCATTTAACAGTCCTGTGTTTTCTCTTGCTCATTCCAGGTATTTGCTTAATTATATTAACTCCTTTCAACCAATCCTTTTCATATGTTTTTTCCCATTAGAAAAGTGTACTGAATGGTCCTCTACATCACCAAGACAGATGTCCATGCAGCATGAACTTTATTTATATAAAGGATGGATTAGACATAAATGTCACACTTCTTTAAAAAAAAAAAAAAAAAAGTTTAAATTAACTAATCAGCTGCTTAAAACTGAACAGGTAATATTATTTACATAGGACAATGTTCACATTCGTTCTCAAAACTTAAAGTGAATTCTCACTCTGAAGCAAGAACAATGATATATAGAAACACACTGATTGCTAGCAGTTACCTTGTAGATAGCAATCCATGTCTCTCAAACTTACAGAACTTACATTTTCTCTGTAAATGAACCCAAATCACCACTTTGGCATAGTCATACTGATGACTGTGTTTCAAGGTCAGTATTTTAATGGGTTCAGCCACCTGATAGCATTTCATCAGCACAAAATTAATGATCCTCCCACTGGTGTATGCAGCAAGAAAGGCCAGTCCCGATATTAGATGTCCTCTAACCAAGTCTACATTCACCCTTCCTACACCTCGACTGAGTGAAGTTAACACTGATTCTATACAGACAAACAGGAAATTTGCAACTTAGACAGTATTTCCAAAAACTAGACAAAGACAGTGATCACTGATTTCACATTTAGAGCATATGAAATATCATGATGCCTGGTGCAATTCTAGAACAACTTTTTAGATTTTCACCTGAATTTCTCAGCAGTGTGGTCTTTCATTTGCTTTTGAAGCACCTTGGCAAGAAAATATCCCCAGAAAGAGTATTTGGAGTGTTACAGAACTGTCTCATCTGCTTTCCTGAGTGCACTGGGCCCAGATTGAAGTTTGCAGCCAGTTCAACAATTCAGTCACAAACCACCTCTGGTCTAGATGTAACAAATCACTTGCAGGTCTGTCTTACCATTTGATCTCTTCAGTTCCTCAAGTTAATATCAGTTTCAGGTTTAAATGTTTGGATCTTATTTTAACATCTACCTTCTTAACTCTCTTCCTTCCTAATAAAACCAGACATATAGTCATGCTTCTATTCCAAGAGTCTTGCACGGTAAAACTATCCAGGGTGGCACCTATTCCAAAAAATAAAGCTCCAGCTGAGTTCCTACTATTACAGAAATATACTTTACAAATCTTCATATAAAAAGCCTACCTGGATCAATCAGTAGCAATATAGTACAAAATTGTAACAACTCCTGTTGCCCTGTGCCAACTGTTAGATAAATAAGATTTGTAAACCAAAATCTGCTCCTAAATTTACATTTCCTATTTCTGAAATGTACAAAAAGTTTCCTAAAACTTTTCCTTATAAATTTGCATGTGTTCTTTTCTGTCACAGAAGTGCACTCACTGACCTCTCTTCTGATTCGAAATTAATTCCACCAGGTGGAGTAGTCTCTCTCAGAAATTAGGAATAATGACTTCCATCAGACAATTAAATTAGAACAGTCACTTAAAGATTTGTAAATATGAGCTTAAGTTGTGTGATTATAGATCATTCTAATAAACCATGGAAAACAATCCTGTTTCTGTACAGAAAGCAGAGCGTCTCGAAAGTAATTTCATGAGATGGTGGCAATTAGTCTCTTGTATCATTTAGGAAACATATCTGTTTTCAGTTAAATATGTCGTCCAGTCAGGAAGAAAAGAGGTCTGTCCTCTTTTGCATTGGCAGTCTGGAATTCATCCCGCAGTCGGAACTGCCATTCATCTTCCAGCTCTAGCCGGACAACAGTCTGGCGGAGTGAATTGCGGTCTTGACAAATCACACACAGGGTGGCACCTAAGCAAAGAGTTCAAAAAAACTCACATGAGTATCCCCTTCATTCTCAGACCATCCAGCTCCCACCACCCTCTGGCACATAGAACTCCACCACTTTCACATCAGGAGTTGCAAATGGTCTTGGAGGAAAATTAAGCTGCTCGGGTAGGACTGAGGAGTGCTGTGTTCAGCTCCCTGCTTGTCAGGACCTTGTGTAACTAGAGGTACCTGGTATTCACCTAGCTAACAGGACTAATAGTATTTTCCCTACTCTTTAGGGTAAGGAAGGGTAAAACTGCCAGGTCTGAGGAGGTGGTGATGGGTCCCAGCAGCAACAAGATAAAGCCCTATATCTACTCCTGTTTCAGCCCTTCTCATCGTTACCTTTGTTGAGTGAAACCCTCACTCAGTAAAGCACACGAGTCAGTCACTGTGACAGCTGACTAAGCTCTTTGTGCTTTGCTGGCCAGAAAAGGTCTAAATATGTCCTTAAAGCTGATCACAAACTTAATGTTTTTTTGATTCATATGCTAATGTGCTGGCAATGAAAATCTGGTCTGTATGGCTATGGACACAGGCAAACCCAAAATGCCAAGGTAAAAAATATCAGATTTTAGTAACCAGTATCAAATGTCCTGACTGACATGCTGATATCATTTTAACTTGCACGCGTGGCTTTCTGGCTTCTGAGAAAAATGCTCAATTAAGAGGAAATAATTACCCAGCCAGCCAGCATTCAGTAATCTGAATGGGAGATGGTGAAGTAAGTCGAAATGCCCAAGGAAAAAAAAAAAAAAAGTGAAGATAATAAAAACAAACTAGACTGACAGGTGTTTAGTGCTCATGTGGCAGGTTTGAAAATAAAGTACACTGCCAGGTGAGACGGAGAAATCCAAAAGCAAATACCCTTTGTGCTATAAAAACTACCTGGTTTATGCAAAATAAGACTGACTGATAGACTCCATGTTAACTGCAACAGAGAACACAGCACAGCATAACAACTCTGTTGGTTTCAAGAGGCACAAACCACAGTGCTCTTCTTCCAGTGACAGTTATAGCTGTGAGTGAAACAAATCCCCAGAGCACTAAATGCCTAAGATAGTAGCAGAATGATCCAAAAGAAGTCTGCAATGTGACTGCCTGCAATACAAGTGGAAGTTAGTTGTCTCCACTACAATACACTATCATAAGCATTACATGGTGAAACTGGTTGTTAAGAATAGATTTTAAATGAACCAGCTTCTGTTTCTAAAAATAGTAAATAGATTTGGATAGAAGCTTGTCCATCACACATTTTGTATCATAAATTAGAAAACCTGGGAGAACATGACAGGTAAGTGCTTCATGCATAAATCTTCAATGCTCAGTTTTCAAACAGAACATAAGGAGCTGTGTACGTACACAAGGCATGATGATATGGACTCAACTTAGAAATCTGCAGAACTTAAAGCAGTTATATACCAGTTTACTACAGTACAGAGCCTGCCAGATCAATCATCAAAGTCAGGTGGGACATAAAAAGACTAATATGAGTACATGCATATACATATCTAAGTATATACATTTTCATATAAAATAGATTTTGCCCAGGTTCTCAGAGACCATGTCATCTAATTCTTTGCAATAAAGTTATTGCAGCTCACCTTTAAGGAAATGAAATTTCTTCAAAAAGCTAGCTACAACAAAGGAGTCACAGAGGTACAGCAGGAGACCACTGAATG
This sequence comes from Formicarius rufipectus, assembly GCA_013399695.1. Taxonomy (NCBI): domain Eukaryota; kingdom Metazoa; phylum Chordata; class Aves; order Passeriformes; family Formicariidae; genus Formicarius; species Formicarius rufipectus. Next base: position 573,397 of record VXAU01003369.1, read on the forward strand.
TCAAATCAGAAGAACTGATATTCAGAGAATGAGGCCGAGAACTCACGTAGCAAACTGCAATCTGATTGGGAGAGATTGGGGGGGAAAATTAGCATTTTTCAGGCTTCTATACAGAATTAAGATGTGATATCAAGCTTCCAGTATCTTCACTTCATTAAATTTTAAACTTGCTTTCCAACTCCAAATATTGTGAGCTATACACTCCCTTCCAAAACATCCCTCTACTTATTAAATATATAAATAAAGCACTATTTGTATTATTATTGGTTGTTACTATTAATTATTATTATCATGAGGTTTAGATGTGATAGTTTGAAAGCTGCAGTAAAAACAGCTCCCCACAACCATGGTACTGTGACCTGTACAGCAAATTGTATTTATATGTGAGTAAATAGAGTAACCACGTAGTCGGACATGAAAAGAACCCTTATAAATTCCAAATTTCATTTACATTATGATAGGATTATTCAAGTCAGTAGAGGTGGGCATATATATGAATGCACAAGTTTTCCTCTTGTCTAGTTTGTTTTTATGGCTACTCTCAAAATCCACTAGGAACTGGGAATATATATAGCACTCTTTAAGGATTTATAAATTTAAATTAAGGAATCTTCCTCACAAGGCTTTCTTTCCAATGTATCACTGTGCTACTTATTTGGGGCAGATCCTTATCTGACATAAATCACATTATTCACTGGAGGAAGGTTGAACCACAGCAACTGAGACTCTGACCCAGGATATGTATTCCATATTCCTTCAATCCTACTGTATCATATTCCAGGTCAGGCAGCAATTCCAGAACCAAACTGAACTCGTTTCATGTGCTGAATGGGTTAGGGATGAAAGCATGGAGTGGAGGAAGATAGTATCAGTACAACACCCTTCCATAGTTTGTTTTCCCAAATGTGGTGGGAACATAGACCTGTAAGAGCTCAGCGAGAAAGAAATTTAAAATATATAGTTCAGAATGTTTTGGAAGCAGCATATATGGGAAGCTCATTACACAGTTACTTTGGTAAAGAAGTTTACTAAACCCAGCAAGACTGAATTTTATTTAGTACTTAAGTCAGGTGAAGAGGTAAAAACAGTTTCTCTCCTGAATACGACCTTAACATCACACTTCTATTTGACCTACATTTGAGTTGAAATACGACCCTGGCTTTAGATTCAAACACATCTGAGAGAGCCAACAGCTTCTGAGACCTAATGTCAGCTTCTCCTACTCTGCCTGTGTTTTGAATTTGCTTCTCTGCTCAGTTTATCAGACAAAAGTGAACTAAAACATTTGTATTTTTGAAGTGCTTTCTAAGGGTTAGCCAATATTTGTAAAACCTTCTTGTGCAAAAAATTTGCTGTAGAAAGAGACAAATTACAGCCGATCGAGAAAACATTTCATACAGAAAAATGTGCTCTGCATTAATTCAGAATCTAATATAATCCACCAACTATATTAGTATTTAGGACAATTCTGGAATTGTTCTCCGTGTACTTTACTTGAAGTCTCTGACAATATCTCTATGGGACTAAGAATTCGATTTCAACATTGTAAGGCCATTATACCTGATTCTTTAATGGTAGTGCAACTACTATTAAGGAATGCATCGATGAACCCATCCAAAACATAGTCTATAAATTTCTAGAGCTGCTTGAAGATTATTTGGGTCAATACCTGTGGTCCTAAGTTAAGGTAACAGTCCACAGACAGCACTGGATGGCTATAATTCTTCAGGGAGAGAGGGAAGAAGCGATGGCTGTGGTACTGGAGATACTTTTCAAGGAGCAACTGAGCAGGTGCTGCCAAAAAGGTATGCTTGCTGTCAGGAGCACAAATATACTGAGCAGGAGAGATCGAAACTGGAGTGTCAGATACCTACGAGGGAAAAATATTTCTGGTACGCATCAATCTTGATCAATCAAATTGTACTTGTCTGGATTTGGGTTTGTATAAAACATATCTCTACCCTAAAAATCTAGGATTTGTATAACAAGCAAAATCATTCAGCCAAAAATATCTGCTACCAGAACATATTCAGTTTCATAGAATTATATTTGTATCTGTAGTCTTTGAGGTTTCATCTCTGAACTCAAAGTACTCCTACATATGAAGTCTACAGTCTACAGTCTTCAGTCACATGAAGATGAGAAATTCAACAGCTGTAGATAAAAAACACAGTGAACTTGGATCATAAAGAGACACTTCAGTGTTTTTCAAAGCTTTAATGAAAAACTATTAGGGAAAGGTGCACTTATGACAGAAATACTGTGGATTTCATAAATGAATAACTAAAAAAAGCCCCACGTGGCAGACATACTGCATTACTGTCAACAGTAAATGCACTGTCAGAATACCTCAGGTCTCTTGGATAAAAAGTACAAAAAAGGAAAATGGAATTTTAACAGAAGGTCTCAGTTCCCACCTTAGACTTTATGTGGAAGGATCGTTGTCCTCCTACTGCAATTTGCTTTTTCATTACATTGAAGTGATTGAACCGACAGATGAGAAGGCCGGCACTGTGGACACGCAAGTTGAAGTCAACATCATCACATGTAAATCTGGAAAGAATAAAATCATAGCAGATCACAGGAATGTTTCTTGTCACACACTGACAAATACAAGCACTCAGTGTTTTTGATCAGCACCATAGAAAGGACAGGTGTCAAACCTCCACCAGCACCTGTCCGTCAGGGAAAGAAGCTTTAGCTTTGCAATAATGAACTAGGCTAGAATGAGTTCAAGAAGATCAGAATAAGGGAGGGAAGCACTTAGGGAGGAAAAGGACCAGATACATAAAGTGGAAAGGCAGTAAACTGCCAGGGAAAATACCTGAGATAAAATATTTTGCCTTTTACTACAATAATGCAGTCATACAAAATTTCTACATAAGTTACTACCCCAAATAAGGTCAAGGAAATTTCTTCAACTTTCAAGGAAATGAATGAGGCCCTGCATTTTATTTGTCAATGCCAGAGAAGTATCTGACCACCCATTTTGCCATCACAATATGAATATCCACTAATTTTTTCAATGTGCCTCTACAGAAATGCAGCCTTTTTTTGCTAGAGATGAAAATTATTTGAAGACAAGGAATCTTTTCTTAGTACAAGAGAATCATTAAGACATAGGAATAAATTAAGCAGAATGAGGCCAAACATCCCTGAGCTAAAGTTGAAAATTAAGAGGGAATAGAATAAAAGGTAAAATCCCAAAGCTGACTAAATTCAAATATTCTAGTCTTTGGAAAATTCCCTCAGGTCTCCATTCTGAAAATATTTATTACAAGGGAAACAGGATGATGTGCAGAACCATTGGATTGCCATGCAGGGTGTTAATTTAAGAGTTCTGAGCAATGGGTGCAACAGTTGATATCAGTGAGAAACATGGCATTTAATTATAAGTTTTTTTAAAATTTGTCTTTGATCTTAGCAATATCTACATGGTGATTTCAAATCCCTGAGTGTCAGTGTCTCTGTGTTTTAAAAGGTACCTTTTTCCTTGCCAGCCCAGGCTTGGAATGTCATACAATACTTCAGGCTCAACAGCACCCACGCAGAGGATTAGGGTGAGCCATGTGTGGTTAAAAGACACATGCAGGAAATAGGTGGTGTGATCTGGCATACCTGACATTTTAACATTGCTGCCTGTACTCATGATATCATTTTGCTTTATTGTCATTGTCTTCATTAGCCCTTCATAAGACTTCATAAGGTAATACAGTCAGGCAGCCTGGGAGCACAGCTCTGTCCTAGGAGACGCATGGGAGCAACCTTAAAACACTCTTAAAGCATCATGCTGGTGACAATAGAAATATAGATCATCTGCTTATGCACAGAATAACGAAAGCAGAATGCTTTCCTGCAGTTATAAGTGAACTTGGACCTGAGTTAGGAGTTCTGAGAAGATGGTGACTGATGTTATCACCTAAGTCTAGGTGTGCAGAGCCATTTTAGATTACTTGGGGTGTCCCACCTAGCTCACAGTAAAACACATGTAGATTTCATGTCAGACCTGCCAGCCCCATATGGACATCTTGCATATTCAAAGGTGCCTAAACTTTTGACAAGTTCCAGCTTTAGAGAAGTTAATCTGAACTCTAGTGATATATACTTCATTCTGTTGTAATAAATTTTTGTCCCACAAAACTGGGGCCAAAACCAGTTTATTTCACACAGATCAGTGAAATTCTGTGAGGTGATGTACCTAGTGAATACTGTTCTGATAACTGTGGTGACACTGTGTAAGACAAAATTATAATCTAGTATATTTAACGTGGCACAATAAATGAAACAGTGGGATTTCTGAGATAGCTGAATGTAAGAAACAACCACTAACATTAACAAGGTCTATTTATTCTTGTCTGCTGATTTTCCTGATGAGCACACATGTGGTATGCTCCAGTGTTGTGCTACTCAGGGTAAAGCCCAGCTATATGTCAGAACAAGACTTGGTTATGCACCATTCATCCACACATCCCTGTTTCCTTTGGAAGGGATTGCACTTAAGTGGGCAGGAGGGAAAGTACAGTATTTACCAAACAGTCACTTGGAGAAGACCAGTCCTGCAGAGCACACTGATGAGTGTGTCTCCCCTGTAATTCAAATATGACTGTTTTATTTGGAACTATGGAAATTAATGCCTTTTTCCAACTTCTGGCAAATTCAGAAGGATCACTAGCAAGAAAACAAAATCTGTCTGCATGTCATTCACAACCTCCCTAAAAAAAAAAAAGAGCTTTTGTAAAATTACCTTTATTTGGTTCATTTTCTCTATTCAAAGGTACTACTGATTCATTTACCTGTTCTGATTGTACTGTACATTCTGTGTCAGATCCACATTCAGCATAATGAAATCATGCACATGGCAGCAGGAGAACGGTTCCTTGATCTCTGCACTGTTTGTTTTACTGGACCATTTTCTCATCCCAATTAAGGCATAATGAGTGACATTGGGAGTTGATTCAATATGCTGTAGAATTTGCTTCAAGGAAATATTCCTTTCAGTCCACATATAGTCACTACAATATTTATAAAAATGTGTTAAAGTATATAAGAACATTCAGAATCTCATTCAGCTAAAGAGCAATTCTCAACAGTCAAAAGTTATTATAAATATCAGGTAGATAACTCCAGTGTTGTCTTACTTTACTGCATTTTTTTTTTGTCTCTCACTTTAGTCAAAACTTAAAATTAACTGATCCTTATGTGGTGGGGACTGGTATGACAGATCTGAAACTTAGTCTAGAACTTTCAAAATATTCACTCAGATACATAAACTTCTAAAGTTGTCTGGCTGACATTCTAATGAATCTGGGTGGGTTGCTGACTTTGTGTCATAACTTAAGCACAAAGTGTTAAGGTCCTTCTAGCCCATCCCTAGAGTCCATAAAACTCAGTTTTCACTGAGTTTCATTCTCTCTAAAGGTCTGCTGTAAATCCTGCACAGCACCATTCTGGGAATAGATAAAAATATCTAGTACAGACAACGTTCTAAAGTAATAAAACCAAAAATACTAGTTTGGGGATTTAGGGAACTCATACAGGAGCCACACAGACTGTAACTGACGAAAGTGCCAAAGGAAATCAGCTGCCCGATTTGCACAGAACTGTCTTCTAGCTTCTTTAGAAAAATCTGGTGAAAAATGTACATGTGAATGACCATACTTGTCCAGTGTATGAGGGATTGTTTACAGAGTCTGAAGTTTGCACCCAAGTACCTCTAGCTTGAACCAGAGTCAAGCAAAACAGCAACAGCTGCAGGGCACGTAAATCCTCAGGGGACAGGAATGAAAAACAGGCACTGTGTTGTGTGCTATGCAAAGGCAGATACCTAGGAAAGTACTCTGTTAGACAGATAAAATTCTCTGCTTATAGAGGGTAGAAGTTGTAGTTTACCAAACATAATTTTGAAATTATATGCAGTGAAAGGTCAAAATAGATCAGCTGAAAAAGCACATATTATTCTATTTACCTTTTCCTGTCTCCTGAACAATCAACTTCTACTGCATTCCACATAACACAGGAGTCATCTGAAATGACAATGAAAGGCCAAATATCCTGGGGTTTTATGCCCAGTTCCTCTTGCCGATTTCGTTCAAGCTCCAGGTTATGATAAGACAACTCTTTTATCAGGAAGTGTGCAGCCCCTGAAAACAAGGACATAAACCATCAGATTAGAAGTAGGGGCAGAAATTGTTTGCTTTTAATTTGGAAGCCTTTTGAATGGAGCATTTCTGCAGACAAGGGTATAAATCACTCTGAAGCTTTTAATATCCCAGCACTCCCTAGAACCAACTTACTTTGTCACTTGCCAAACAAGCGAGTTAAAAAACCACATTGGGAAGCATGTAAAATGAATTCTTATTTCTGTGGTAAAGACTTGCTAGTGTCTTAAGAGTTTAGTAACTAATTTTTTTAACCTGATGGATATTTGGGTCCACTACCATCTCTTAGTGCAAACAGCTAGAGATGCTGACTGGTCAGTTGAATGACACAGGAAATTTTCCCTGATGATCTACTTTGAATTTTTGTCATCACTGTATATAAGTTGTTCCAGCAGCACCAGAAAAAGGCTGAATATTTCACAGATGTTATATTAGCAGAACCTACCTGGAGGATGTACCTAATCAGTGCATCACTGCCCATGCAAATAGTACTTAACTTATTTCCATGAGGAAATAGAGCTGGTTACTCTATCTGAATTAACAACCTCAGCTCCTTTAAAGTCAATAGAAGACAGCAAGCATTTCTAGGGTGCAATTCACTGAGCTTGCTTTAGGTGACCTGAATTAATTGAATTGCATCTTCAGCTGTGACTCATTGTCTCTAAAGGGAATCCAAATCTCCAGATCAGACATGCTAGTTACAAGGTGTATATCTACATTTCACTGATGATTAACAACACCTCAAGGGTCCAGTTCGTGCATCCATATTTCTTAGAACTTTTTGTTATACTTACCTACTCCTGCACTGTTGAAAATGCTTGGAAGAACAAGCATGATGTGGTTGGGCCAATACTTCTTATATATGGCCATTTCATATTCCTTGACAACTAAAACATGCAAGTGACTGGCTCCATCCATTGCATGATATAAATTGAAAAGACCGTGTTCATGACGACCAGTGGTGGGAGTAAAAGTGGGGCTTTTTATGTAATCTTCACTCTGTAAGTAAAAAGAAGTGTGAGTTTCTGTATTAACCTGGAGGGAGAAGAGAGAAAGGGAAAGAGATTCGTCAGGAGGATAAATCAGATTCACTGACACTGGACAAAGTAACACATTTTAAATTACCTGGATAGAAAAAATAAACAACTTTCATAAGAGCTGGGAAAAAAAGAAAACTCTACCACTTCGCTTGTTCAATTGGTGAGAGTGTGGTGGAGTGGACAGGACTGCTAACCCTGACCTGCCAAATGCACAGGTACCTGGAGGATAGATTTGGAAAAGGATTTAGGTCCACATGACATGAGACAGTAAGAAACACCTTACTCTAAAACTCTTCTGACTGGTCAGTTCCAAAACTTGAAACTACCAGGTTTCCAAGCTTGGCAGTACAGTAAAAGCCCTGTTTCTACAGATGTCTAAAACTTTCTATCTGAGAAACTGTTTTTAGCCTGGTTCCTACTAATGTCATTAAAGACCCAGAATAAAAATGTGCCTCTTTACAGACACTCTCTAAAGTCCTGGCAATTAAGCACTACAGATTTAGAACTGTCAAAGAAAAAAATAGTGGATTTGATGCTAGTGGAGTTCACAAAAAGGGTTGTGGATCAAGAAAAATATTTGATAATGGTTTAATAATCTAGGTTTATATCCCACTGCATTCTTCCATCTCGCAGCAAGATTGCAGACACTATTTTGAAACAAGCGAACACAAAAAGAAGAAAAAGGAGGATAAATGATTTTGGCAAAGGCTCAAAGGAGGTCAGTGGCACAGGGAGATAAAAAATCCACAAGGACCCAGTGCACAGTTCTAACCATGTAGCCAAGTACAAGCTTACTGAGGAAGAGCAGGAGGTCTCCCCCTTACATTGCACAGTTGCTGCTGTGTTACTGAGTCCTTCCATTCAAAACTTGAACTGGAGTGTGGTATTAATTTATTACTGTTTATTTGAAACAGCTTGTTTTCTCCAGGACAGTACTGCTTACTACTGTTCCACAAATTGCTTCCACACTCCAAGCAGTGTGGCCTGAGCAAGGCACATGCTTCACCTTGGACATGGATATCAGGAGTCCCTGTAAAGGCCAACATCAGAGCTTGTGTGGTCTGTCAGACGGATGACCTCACAAAGTGTGTTCTACAAGTGTGATGTAATTCTTTACACAGTCTTGAAGCCACAACAGAGATTCTTTGAAAGCATTATTTTTATACAAAAGTAACTGAGCAGTTATGCAGAATAAGACAGGATATTCCACTGACTTTCTCTACAGAAAAAAAATGCCTCCTACTGGTAAAGGTATGATAAATTAAATTATGTCTCTGAGGTCCATTGCTGAAATCATTCTCACTTTAACATTTTAAACCCGTAATCAAAGATCTTTTGTCCTACAGAAGACTGTTTATTCCAAAGGATCATCCTTGATATTGAGCAAAAGAAACAGATTATTGGTGGGTTGATAGTTTTGCTTCACATGTCCCTTTCTAGGAGAAAATACAAGCTTAGTATAAGGACATCTTCTCTGTTTCTTGACAGCAGTAGTAGTATAGCAAAAATTCAACAGATTTTAAAATTGGTGGTGTCTGTCTCCAATATATGGCCATAAATATCATTATCCATCTACCTTATCTGTGACTAGTGGTAGCCTCATGCTTTCCAATTGTCTTCCTGGTTGGCTAAAGACAAAATGATGCTCCTTTGATTTTGGAATGATAAAATGCAGTTGAATCTCCTCTCCCAGCATAGAATAGGAAAAGGCAAATGCATGCAAAGTGGACTCATAAAGCTGAGGAGGAGAAAAAACAGAATAATTCCATTTAGAGTCAAACTACAAGGTCTCAGGCAGTTATATACAGTTGTAACATTGCTAAATAGATCATAATCACTTACTGTATGCATTAGATTTACTTCATTATTCATAGGTGTTAAGCAATATCCCCCAGGCTAGAGCTCACACTAAATAAAAAAAATACCCATTGAAGTGTTCCCTCTTTTGAAACCATTGTTTCAACTTCATCTTGCTGATGGTACCAAAACTTACAGGCCCCTCTTCAGCTTTCAGAAATACTGACATACATTAAACCCAGCATTTGCGTTGTTGACACGTTCTCCCTCACACTCCAATAGGCAGGAAATTAGGGAGTTATTCTGAATTAGAACAAGTTGTATACCACATATAAAGTACCCTATGCTACACTACTCCTGCATCAGGAGTAGCACCTGTTGTAGGTCCTCAGGTGAAAATACAAGCAAGTCTCAGTGGGAAAAGTTTGATGGGAAGTAGTTTTAACTGGTAAGTATTCATGCAGTTACAGCACTGAATAAACTAGTGTAAATGAAGCAGGAATCAGTCCTCTGATGTCCCCAAACCTGCAGTCTCAAGAAATAACAAAATCTGTAAATCAGCTGTTTTTAACATACACACATAAAAATTCTAAACCAATTTAAATACAGTGAATGTACACAAACTGCATTTGGGTTGTGTCTGCTTCAGTTTCTGATCTGCAGAGTAACATCTGGAAATCTTTACCTGGTACCTGGGATTGAAACCCATATACTGGTGACACTGTTCACAGTGATGGTAGGTGTTATAAGCTGCATACTTGGACAATCTCATCCTAGTTGTTTGACGGCACGTGTACATGTCCTCCTGTCTCCTGCTCATTGATCTGTCTATTAAAAAAAAAAAAAAACAAGTAACATATATTCAAGGCTAGAATATATTCCCTTGTGACAAACTGTTTCTGTCACTGTAATCTGTTTCTAGGAAAAATGGACATATTAAACATACAGAAAACAAACTAAGAATTCATTCTGAGCATAGTATCTTTTATAAATTGTTATGTACACCAAAGGGAACTGCAAATTCATGATTATGATAATTCTGTATAGATTTCACATAAGGCTGACGTAAGCAAAAATTACAAAAATGATCATTGTTGTTGTTGCTATTGTTAGTTTAATACTTACAAAAGTAATACACAGTAAAAAAGGGCCTTGTGGTATTTGCCATCCTGTGACAAAAATCACTGTAGATTATGTGAAATGAACTCAACAATTCAGTTGCTCTTTAGTATATATCCATATTTTTAAAAAGGATCCCCTTTTTGAGGGACTGAAGGAAGATGAGGTGTAATTTCTGATGAAAAGGACTTTGTTTCATCCTTATAACCTTACACACAGATTTTCAACATCAGATGAGGTTCAAGGCTGTTCCTTGTCATGTCAAGTTTTGAAAATCAATGACTGGAGTTTCCATGATCTTTCCGGGCAACATGCTTCATGGCTTGACCTGTTTTCTTCTGAAAATATTTTTCATGCTATCAACTTGTAATTTTTCATGTTGTAATTTTTATCTTTTGTCTACAAATTCCCATAAGGAGATTTAAGAAAGCATTCAGGTGCTCCTGCTAGACTCCTCCAAACCCAACGAATCCAATCCTCTGCAATTTTCTTCACATCTTGGTGGCTACCCACTAGTTTCACTTTTGTATGTCAATGTCTTTCTCATGGTCAAGCCAAAAACCTGACAGAATACCCAGATGTGGTCTTACAGGTGCTGTACACAGAAGGAGAATCACTTCCCTTGATCTGCTTGCTAGATTATTACTAAGCCATTAACCAATGGAGAACTGCTTGTTGCCTACCAGGACCATCAAGTCACCTTCAACAAAGTTGCTCCCTAAGGAGTTGGCCCCAAGCTTGTACAATAGAAAAAAATTATTCTATCCCAAGTGCAAGGGGCACCTTTGTTGAACTACATGAGGTTCCTGTTCCTGAGGTTTTCTCCTGGAGGTTCCACTTCTCCAGCCTGCCAAGCTGTTTCTGAATGACAGTGTCATCTTCTGCATATTGACTGCTCCACCAACTTGGTACCATCCCTGAACTTGTTGACATTACATTCTGTCCCTTTCACCATGTTATTAAAGGCAATCTTAAACAGCATTTGCTCTGTATCAGTCTCTGGGTACTGCCAGGTGTATCCAGTTGTCAGTCAAACTGATGACACTCATCACATTTTAAATTCAGTGGTCCACCTATCCAAACCACCTCTGTCCAGTTTTGGCTGTATGGATGTCACAGAAGATAGTGACAAAAGCTTTGCTGAAGTCGAGATAAAGCCACTGCTCTTCCTTCATCCTTAGTACCAGTCACCTCATCATAAAATGCAGTCCTATTTACCAATATCACAATTTGCCTGTGATGATCCATTCTAGCTGCTCCCAGTCACTTTCCTCTCCTTCATGGGTCTGGACATGGCTTACAGGAGATTTTCTTCCATGATTGTTTTGAGGACTGAGGGTAGGCAGAATAGGCTGTAAATGCTTCAATCCTCCTTCTGTCCTGTGAAGGAAGGGCATGGCATTGTCCTTTCTCAGCTATCAGGAACCTCCACCAATTGTTGTTAGCTTTTCAAAATGATAGAAAATAGCCTTATAACGATGCTGACCATTTCCCTCAACTTTCTTGGATACATCCTACCCAGTTCCATGGGTTTGTGTAGGTCTAGCTGGCTAATTCAGAGAATTAATTCACACCTCGATATTCCAGGAATCTCAATCTCGACAAACGCGTTTCATGCTTTCCAAAGCAAGACCAAACTTAAAAAATAAACCTATAAACATTTTAAAGTACATAACTACTTAAGTCACTTCATTGCTACAGAGCAGGATAATGCTACTATATAAAACCATTCAAATACACAAACTTATGAGGAATTTTAGCTTTTTTAATGAAAGAACATGATATTCCATAAAACAGTTATAGAGCTCATATTCTGGTACTTCATCTGGCAAACTTAAAATCTTTGTACATACTACTTATCCAAGTGAAATTCTGGTATTTTAACTCTGCTTAAAAGTTTAACAGGATTTTCACATTAAAAACAAATAAATATATGTGTACCAGTCTAGATTTTTAAAATTCTAACCTTCACTGTTTATAGTCTGAAGCTTTGAACAAATCAGACTTGCATCTTCATATTTTGGATCATGGATGGTGTAATCAAAAGGCATCTTCTTAAATGTCTCCAAATCTGGCCACATATCTCCAGGTTGATGGTAGTATTGATCAGATTCTTCTTTTATGTCTATCATATTATTGAAAAAGAAGAGTTCATAAATTTTTTAAACTTTTAATATTGCTATTGATGGTTTTGCTGTGCCTATTATTCCTGCTTAATTTTTTCTTTCATTATTCTGGTGAAGCAATATTGTTATGCATGAAGAGGTGCATCTTCACACAAATATACCTCATACCTCAATACAACTCCTCTATTTAAAAACTGTCTTCATGTCCTGACTGAAAGCTTTCTCTAAAATCCTACCAAAAATACAAAGCATTGCTTGCACAAATCTCTCCCCCAGCAGATGGATCACTTTTCCCCCAGGTTTTCCCATAAACCTTGGTGAATAGCTGCCTCTTTCTCCTTCACAGCTCACTGTGTAGGAAGGCTCATGGGTACTGCCCCAAAGAGCCCTCAGAGACAAGACCTAAGGCACGTTCCCACAGTAAAATCACTGGACAGCTTGAAGCCAGGGTCTGATGGAGGCAGATCACAGGCAGGTAAGACACACTTGAGATTTTACACAACTGTGGGCGTACATTCAGTGCAGAATGATACACAGTCCATAAAATATAACCCATATTTTTCCACATAACCCAGCCCTTAGTTACAGAAATACATCTGGAAACACAGGGGAGTAATACATTGGAAATACAGGAAGTTTGGACTAAAATTAGCTATTAGAGAGCAGAAACTTTCTCCCCTTATGTAGTCTTATGTATTTACAAACTATGGCATTAATCCTTATGGTACAAATCTGCCAAAAAATCACTGATTCTCCTTATATACTTATCCACTAAAGTTCATTTCAATTCCATCTCAATAGCTGGATATCATTTTATATACATAAATTCTGTTGATCACTTCCCAAGAAAAATGGAGGTATGTTGTTTTCTTACTGAGAGGAAGACTAAACTCTAAATGGTAAGTCAAATGATAAAATATTCTTAAGTGTCAGTTGACAATTTTTCTTATAAAAATTCAATAATGTAAAGTAATTGCAAAGGTGAAGGGCATAGCATATAGAAACAACTTCCTTTGGGTTTAGCATAGCAATGTTCTACCATCTCCAGGATATCTTTATATCAGGAACTTACTGATGTTGATTTCTTCCTCATCATAAACATCCACTTCTGTCAGTCTAATCAGCATTCGGGACAAAATACTGAGGAACTGAAGATAGGCACCTGTTTTCCCTATCTGTAAATAAATAAATTAGAAAATATAAAAGTAAATTTTCATTTTTCAATATGTTTTCTACATATCTGGAAATGGCTGGTCCAGTGAAAGTGAATATTAATATTCAGCGCATGCAGCTCCCTGTATTTGTATATTTCTTGGCATAAATTAAATGCTTAATGCTCAAAAGTTTTGTTCTCTCTGAGCATGAGCCTAGTTTGAAAAATGCATTTTTTTATCTCAGGTCTAATTATAGGCTTACAGACAAGAACTTTCCTAATGTCACAGTTTCTACACAGGCGATGAACACTTACAAATCTATACAAGCTCTTAAAATATTCAAAAAAACCTACTCAAATTACAAGATAACTAAAGAATTACCTCAACCCTTTAATTTTCATATGATTGATCAGTGCACTGACTGCTGCTGAAAAACATTGACTATCCCAAGGGGCAAATAGGCAACACACATATCTCTGGAGAGCTTGTGCAGGCCACTTCCACTCCTGAAGGACACGGAATGTGCAATACTGTGTTGTTCCACCTCTTGTGCTGAAAATACATTCCCTTCCACTCTTCTAAAATTACCTTTTAGAAGTCCATTCTAAAATTACCTTAAGATTATAACTTTCTCCTTTTTTTTTCACCCCACCAACAGACTATATAAATTTTCTCTTCATTACACCAAGTGGTATTGCTGGAAGGTATAAGACACAGACAGTGATTTACTCAACGGAGTATTCTGGTTTTCACATGCTGATGATAACACTAAGTAAATAAAGCCATATCTGAGCAGACAGCTTTACAAACCGTGGTCATGTGTATGTGTGTGTATCACCTGTATAGAGAAGGGTAGCATGTAGATCAATTACAACACATTCTGCTGCAACTGTCTAATTGCACAAAATGGCATCAGATTTTGGATTAAATCTGTATTACTACTGAATTGAAAACCCAGCTCCACCTCCATTACTGCTAAGACATGTCAGAGGCACAAGGTGTTAAATTACTAAATAGAGTATTAAAGTTGCTATTTTCTATCTATGTCAAGCAAAATTTTCATTTTCTCTCAACATTTGAGAAACAGGGGCTTATGAATTCAAAGCAAGAGATCAAACATTTGTTTTGTTCATTATCTGTGGCTCTTAACAAATCATTTTAAACAGTTGCTTGCAAAGGGTGGACAAGGGTACCATTATCCCTGCTGAGGGTCAAATGTCAGCACACAACTCTCTGTTATTCAGGAGTAATGCAATAAAAAAGGTGACTTTGAATAGAGGAAGTGATAGCACAGACTATAGTCAGGCCATGGATCAGATGCTTTTAACTCCCAGTTTGGGTTTTTATGTAAAATCCATTAAGACTAATGACAGTTTCTCTTCTTACCCTGGAACAAGGTTCTAAACTTGGCTGCAATGGCTACTGGTTGGTGAGCTAAAAGAAAACCATCTTATCTTCCCATGGTCTGAAGCAAACAAAGAAAATAATTTCATTTGTTTTCTCTCATGTCTGAGATACCTTTATATTCCCGTATGAACGTACTCTTTTAAAGCCCCTCTGAGCACTTCATTAAACACAGAGTGGCCTGATAGAGTAGCAGTTCCCCAACTTCAAATAAGTGAGAGATCACTTGTCAAAAGAATACAACCTGTTCCCTTGATATCAGGAATTTATGTAAAAATTAATTCCCAATCTGCTTGAAGTATATACTTAGGATTGTCACCAGAACAACAGGCTGAAAACCTTACTTTTTGATATCCATTAAAATTTTATTCGACCATAATCATGTATTTTTCTTTTCCTGGTGGTCCAGTCTGCCAATGGTTTTCAGCAATGTATGTGGGGGTGATTAGGCTACAGCTATGTGGTGTTTAGATGAAAGGCATCAGGCAACTGACTCAAATATACATCGAGCTGTAGGGTCATTAGTCAAAAAAGGTGGAAACCAGAGATGGCAAGGGCTAGTCCCTAACCACTAAACTAAAATATATGCACTTATATTATTGCATGCATGGTATCTTATCCGATCTCATTATCTGTCACAACAAAAGTTTCCAGTTCAGTTCTGTGAGCTTCATGAACTGTTAGATATCAGCAACACTGTATGTACAAAGCTGTTGGAAACTTTCAGGAGTTTCTCCACAATTTCAGAATGTTTCTCTGTCAGGAGAGAGATCGGGCTGAGCACTTGCCGCATTCTTACCTACATATTTGCCTTCATTTGTTGCTGAAGAAATGAATTGGTGAGAGAGAGAACAACTTTTACAGGGAATTTTGAGAAGACTTTCAAAAAGAAAATTATAAAAGAATGACTTCTCATTTATAATCAGCATTTACTCCAGAAGGGAAGAACGTTGAACAAGTGAATTTGTAGCATGCCCAGACAGCTAAATATACCTTTAAAGTTAGTGGTATTGTTTTCTCTGTGTACCAATCTCTAGGCAAAATGGAATAGAACAATCTTTCTTTGTTTGAAAATACTAAATAGTTGTCAATAAACACAACTTACACACCTTTCCAAGCAGCTCCTGCCCCTTTTCCCAAGATTTTATTCTTTGTAAGTAGCTGCAAAAAGATCCTACAAGCAGGATATGCACACCTTTGAAGCATAAAGCTCCATATCTGCCCATCCTTCATCTCCCAACTGCAACAAATAGAAGACCTGAAAAGAAATTTTAAACTGGATACCTGACTGGGCTGCAGCTTTACACAGTTTAGTGAAGCCAAGCACAATGGTATGCTGACCCTAATTAGTGACTCTGGGCTAAACATTATATATCATAATATATATCATAATATATCAACAATGATGATAACTGGAAAGGATGTACTCTGAGCAAGGTGTTTTTCTCTGCATCTTGTCGTTGCTCTGGATGACAAAGCTGCAAACAGATCAAAAAACTGAACGAACCGAGAATTGGGCGGCATTTTTACAATTCCTGAAACATGATGCACATGAGGGATGCTGCTACAGCAGACAGCTCTACTTCCCAGAAGAAGGTTCCTCAGATAAGTAGCAGGCTTCAGTGCTTTATAAGAAAAAGCACTTGGGGGCAATATTCCCAAATGATGGAAATATTACTCTAATTTGTTTCTATCTAGCTGTATTTGTAAGATGGAAGTCTTATGAATCAGATGGGGAAGAAGAAAATCCCAGAAGACCAGAAGTAAAAAACTCAAATCTTGTGAAAACTGATGATAACTAAGGAATTTGGGGCCTCCAAAGATTCAAGTTTTTCCTTTCTATTTTCATCCTTAGTGCCAGGAATGATTTGGCCCATAAAATACTAATATGCTTATGCTTCAGCTCTTCATTCTTGAAGAGTGTAGATGTAGCTAGAAGAAGGAATAAGAATTAAAATCCCTCCTGCAGAAAAATTAAGAACTATGAAGGTCTACTTTTTCTATCAAAGACATGCATTACCAAAGAGGAGGGGAAAGTTCTCCACAGATTTTGGCCATGGAACTCTGCTTGCCATAGATATCAAGGCAAAGGTGAAAACAAACTGTTTAAGAATCTGAAATATTCCAGTCAGATAAACTACATATGTGCCTCCACACATATTCATGGAAGTGACATTCAAAAGGTCTGTTGCAGCAGGTCTAATAGCAGTAAGTTTTCTTTTTTTAACTTGTTTCAGACACCCTACACCAGGACCAGTAGAAGTACTTCACTATTCTTACATGTAGGTATAAAGTCTCTGATTGACTTACTGGTTAATCTGGACAGTTAGGGTGACTTTGGGAAGAGCATCTTTATGGAGTTTGATGTGTATGTATATAGAATGCTAACAAAAGATGTCACTCCACCCACTGCGGGATTTTTTTGAGATGAAAATGAACTTCTCTCTCCAGAACATATGCATTTTTATACTACAGCTGAGTATGAAAATTCAGTTTATTGATCACATAATACCTCAATCTTTGGAAAATGTGAACTGTTTAGATCAAAGCAATGGACAGTGAAAAACTGATCACCAGAATATTTTCTGGAATCCTTTATGAATTATAGCAACATTTGGAGGAATTCCCAAACGAAAAGCTCGTTTATGCTCTTTCTACTCTGCTGCACCAACAATTTAGGTATCCAGTGGAATACAATCTTTTAGCAAAGACTAATATGCAGTTTCCTTTGCCATGGATGGATCTAGACAAGTGACAAGTTAAATCAGTAAATATCTTTAGATTAATTCTTGTGTTGATGCTACAATAACTGGAAACAGGAATCTTTGTCTTGGTTTGCATTTATTCCATTTGACTTCTGAGGTCCACAGGAAACATATCTGCTCTCAGGAGGCATGGTGTCTCTTCCTACCTTGTTGCCTCCTACTTGAGTAAAGCACGAGAGACACAATAATACTTTTAACATATAACATGTGTACTTAACCAGGAGATACCTTGCTCAGAGATAACTGCTAAACATTCTTAGATAATTTAGAAGAGAATGAACTTCTTAACACTGGATTCATTTCCATAAATCTTTTCCAAGTAATTTAAAAACTCCTGGGTCAGCTACTCATCTTGTAAATATGGCTCTGCTAATGTTGAACTGGTTTTCTTGCAAGTATTATTTAAAACAGCTGTTATTTCTGTCTGTCGGGCAAAGGAAACAGAGAAAATAATTATAAACTCCCAGCTGTCTTCAGATTGATCATAAGAAAGTGGTTTTGTAAAGCATTTTGATCTTTATTTAAAATGCAAATGCATATTCAACTTTAACAAACTGAAATTATACATGAAATCTATCTCTTGAGCAAATTATCTTTTAAAACACTTTAACGGAGAGAGACTGACAGAAAATTAACATTGCTGTAGCTTCTCTGTCTTTGAACTCAGGCTAACAGTAAAGAAAGGAAGATTATTTAATTGGAAGGGATTAGGAAATAAAATATAAGCAATTTACCCTCCACCAGAAACACTCCTTCAAGTATGAGCAATAATTATTTTTTCTGAGACTATGATAAAATTAAACAAATCAATGATACTATTTTCTTCTTTTTACACACCTGTGGTGGCCCACTCAGCAGCAGCCTCCTTGGGTGAAAGGTGTCCATTCTGCCCTCATTTCTGTTGTTGTAGTCCATATGGATTGGCTTGGGAACCGTCCACTGGCGGTAGTAGAGAGACTGCTCTGTACAAGTCATCATCTTACTCATAAGAGGCCGGAAAGAACTTGCCCACATAACAGAATGGTAAGGCAAGAGGGATGAGGATTTGGGAAGTCCACTACTGTCCGTAGAAGTAATAATGTCATAAACCAGTTTGGGCAGGAAAACTATGGGAGGCTGTTTTGATGCTTTGGTCATGGAACACTGAGAGGTCTGTAGGATGAAGGAGTTATGAGTAGGTGCAGAGGAGGGAGAAGAGGTGGAGAAAGGTGAGGAGGACGATGAGGTAATGGAGACTTGGGCACTTTTTATGTTTTGTTTCATATCCAGCTGTTCAGTTACTGGTGGCAAGTGTTTGTTGATTGCTGTTTGTGCCCCCTTGTCTACTTTCTGCTTCTGCCTTTCAAAGTTATTTGTAGTTTCTTCAGTGCTGTTGCTTAGGACTTGGGGAGGACATGACTCAGTGCAGAATGCTGCAACTAAAAGAAAACTTTTATTTCAACACAGTGCAACTATCTCTGCTAGTAACACAAAGCAAAACCCAACAAATAATCATCTAGATAGAGTATCCATCAAACATTCTTGCTTTTACTTTTCTCATACAGGAAGCCAAAATGATACTAGTTTGGAGTATTCATCTCAGTGCAGAAAATAGTGTTTGAAGTGTACAGAAAAGAGATTAGTGATTGTCCTGGCTTCTATTTCCCTCATACATTCCCTGCTTAAGGTGCTCACCAGATATTTTAATGACTGAAGACAAACTTACTGAAACCATTGTTTAAATGAATTGAAGAAATTAAGTAATGCCAGGTTATTACCCCCATCAGACTACAGAAATGTCTGCACAGACTGACATCTCAAAACAGTCCTCTGAGTCAGTTCTGCTCTGACGTGTCTGTGTCACTGCAGCACTGCATCTGATATAATAAAACCTGGCAGCTCTCAAGTCCCTGGTCCTACATAATCCATTAGTGCATTCATACAACTTTTGGTCAACTCAGAGAACATACTGAACAAATGAATGTTGGCCATGAATATGTGAGGTACATACACACCACAGAAAACTACCTATTTTCTTAAAGTGGTGTATTTTTACCTTGGGTTTTTTAACTATGAGGATTTATTGGAAGTTTAACACGTTCTAAGTGATTCTGAGAAACTTTAATGCTTAATGGACATGCTTAGAGGACATGCAAATGCTTCACAGTCTTGAGAGTAGACTGAGAACTGGTTGTGGAATCAGTCTACACAAGGTATTAGAAATATCTGACTAAAGCTGAACATAGATAAAAGCAGCTTTCTTCTCCTGGTGAAAATGAGAGTCTTGGTTCTTAAAAAAAACCCAACCAATCAACCAACCAAAACAAAAAAAAAAAAAAAACAACAACAACAAAAAATACACACTTTGGACTAACAAAAGTCTGTAGTTTCTCTCGATCTCAAGAAATAGTATGATACATTCTACCTACATATTAATTTAATGTACTCAGTAAAGGACATCAGCAATAAATACAAAATTATCACCAGCACTATGAATGGTTGCAAGTAACCCCACTGTAACATCCCCCAAAATACCAGTGCCCAAGAGCATAGTTAAAAAAAAAGATTTCTTTAACCACAGGCAATGTGAGGCCACAGAGCCTCAGACAGGCCACATGAACACTGTGGAAATGATGAGCAGTCCAACTTTAACATTTTGAAAATTAAAGTGATGAAGCTTATCCAAAGTTCTTTGTCTTTTTGTAACCACCACTGTGCCTGTAGAAAAGAAACGAAGTGCACAGTATGCATGTCAACATGTTGAAAACTACAATGGGATCAAAGAGAATTTACTCTCATTGACAATACAAAATTAGTGAGTGAACACTCCATAGCAAAAACAAAAAAGGTAAAAATGTCAATAAAAAGGAGTATGCTTATTGTCCCTCAGATAAAAAATAAAATATAAAAATATTTAAATGTGAAGTATGTTTCCTTTTTCATAAATTGTCACAGCTTCTGTGAACACACCCAGCCATCACAATACTAACTGAGGATTTACACTTCTGTGTCACATATTAAAGAAGTGCCTGATTTAGGTACACCACCACATGTTTATTTTTGAAGCAAGAAACGATCCTATTTCCTATATGACAGAAGTCTGGTCCCTAATATTTTTTTAGTTATCTCAAGGGATCCAATTAAAATAGCCTTATCAAAACCTCAGTGAATTTCCCCTTTTATTATTTATCTAATAAGCTGAATAAAAGGTCTCTTTTATGTCCTAAGTTTAAATTAACAGAGATGATCTTATGGTCTTACTGGAAGCTTTTGAAGAGAGAGATGAAGACGCAGAGTCATGGGAACGCAATCTTTCTCTTTTCATAGGACTTCTCTTTTCTGAAGTGGAACCTGTTTCATTAACGGTAGTAAGGAAAAAACCAAAATATAATTGAGGTAAGCCTATAAGAAGTCACAGCTACACTGTCAAAGAAAGGAAAAGTACCCAAGGGACTGTGTGGGGTGTGTCCTCACTCCCACACTGTTTTCAGTATGGAGACTATCTGTCCCTACCATGCAATATTGGATGAACCTATTTACCTAGGCTGAGCTGCAACAGCTCCACAAAAATCGATGCTGCAGTCAGGAGCTGGTTATTTCTTGGCCTGTCTCAACCATGACATATCAACCATGATTTCTCTTCCTACCCATTTCTTACTCTTCTCACTAATTCAGTGACAGGGAAACCAACAGGCAAGAAGCCTTATTTTGTCAGTATGCTATGAAATTACCTCCTGTCCCATACAGCTTTATGGCCAGATTACATCTCAAGTTTTGGTGACGAAAATCTGTATCTGGATGGCCATCAAGGCTATTCACTTGAGGTTCTTAGCTCAGGCTTCTAAGTTAAAAGGCTTGTTTCTGTACAGTTTTACTGCGATAAACAGAGACATAAGCACTGCCAGCAGAAATTTTAGACTGTGAGTCTGTCTCACCTGTTCTGAATTGGACTCTGGATGATCATACTATACTTCATGCCCATTTGACTCAGATCACATGCAATCTCAGCATACTTCAACTAAAAGGACAGAAGTACTCATCACAAGAAGTACTCATCACATCTAAAGCAAGCATCTATTGTAGACACTCTGAGTATGACCTCTGGTATTCCATTCCTCTATTGAGAGCACATATTTGATTAAAGAAAATATTTTTGTTCAGCTTGTTCTGCTATCCTTATTATCAGATAGAACTTCATAGGTGAACAGCAATCAGATCTCTGCATCCTCAGTATAGAAAAGGAAATAAAGGCAACTTGTTTGAGATTTAAACAACCTACAGGAATAAAAATCCTTTGTTTTCCACAATTATAAGGCACAACAGACAGTGAAGAAAAGTGTAAAGAACATAATTACAACTGATAATGCCCATCAACTATCAGTCAAAATAAAGCCGCCAACCATTCCTGGGTGAATTACTGTTGTTTGTTTACACATCTATATGTTCTTAATTGCTCTTTTAAGGAATTATAAATTCATCCACTCTACACAGTCAACTTGAATTCATGGGCATTTTCAAAGAGAACTTAGAAGTTACTATGTTCACATATATATCCATGCTATTTAATACCTTACAAACTAGAAACTACTCATTTGTGCTACATACAGTTTCCTTGGAAGGAATCTTCATTATTGACAGTATGTAATCATAAGTGTGGTAGCATCAGCCAGGGACAGTTTAGGTGGAGTTGCCACTGCTGTGAGGAGGGGATGGGGTCACTGCTTCTCAGATGGCCAATCACACCCTTCACTGCTGGGGAGTGCGAGTGCAGAAGGTACTCTGAACAGTGAGTGTCACTAGATGTGCCTACTCGAGTTCCACTTTGTGGCAGACAGAACATACAGGGCAAAGGAGGGACAGAGCAGGGAGAGAGAAGGGTAACAGAAAACAGAGAGAGAGAACAGATGCAGCAGTAGAACTGGAAGAGGTTAAAACGCATCAGCAGCAGCATTCCCAGGCACAGCATGTTAGAAAACAGATTCAATGAGATGACACATAACTAAGGAGCAGAGCTCACTCTGTCAAACTAACTCCAGAAACCCTCACCCATACAATCTGCTTTTTCTAATACAGCTCGATCATTCTACAGCTTCTTTTATTATCATTAATAATAATACCTTCTGTCACTATTTCTTCATCTTCATTATCGGTGCTGCTTAGTTTCTCTGGGTCACTTTCTAAAACATCGTTCACAACTGCTTTCTCTGTGTGAATTTCTGAGCTCACAAAGTATGCTGCCAAACCAAGTTCTTGCTCCAAGGTTGTCCTTACCAAAGAAGATGAATTTATTAAACGTAGGTCACAGTATCTCAGTGATCTGGAGAGAAACAAGAGATGGTAGTATGAAAACTCACTGTTATCAACCCTCTTATTTCTTTTACAAACACTGCCAAAGGAGAATTTTTTCTTTATTTACTTTGACTACAGATGAGATATTAAGCACAAAATACTGTGTCCTTAATTTACCACTGTGGTGCAAACACTTTTCTTAATCCAGATAAGCAGTTTAATCCAGTGCACTCAACATTAGCATCAGCATAGGAAAAGTAATCATTTGGGTTCTAAAACTAACACACAGAATGGGTTTCAGTTGATTGTACAAAAGCACTTAGTGCCCCAGGGCATCCTGTCTGGCTTCTAGCTGCCATTCCACAAGGTACTGATCTCTCCACACATCCTGGAGTGCATACGCCAGATCACGCAGATTTTTCAGCTACCCTAATGTGACTGTAGCAGCCTTACTTCTTTTTTTAACATACCTGTTCTCCTCTCTAAACTGGAACAACCTTCATAATATTTTCCAAGCTATTTATATACTGCTATAAACAGACTGTTATCAATAATATGGGGTTTGTAGCTATAACATAAAAACTGCCCAAAAAAATGGCAATGAAACATCTTGACACTGAAGTCTGTTTTCTTCTTGCACAAGTAATTACACAGTTAATCTTTAGCCATTTGGTAAGCAATGAATAAAAAACTGCCTCTGAGAAAACAGTGGATCTTCTTACCGTGGCAAAGACTCCCCTTGTGGATCCATGCCACTAAATATCAATATACAAGGCAAACCTTCCAATTCCAAATAGGTCTGAGGCCTCCAATCTACATCCTCAATTTTTTGCCAGACCTGTATAAGGTAGAGAAACACAGTTGGACATATCTGTATAGCACAAATAAAAAGACAGAAATGTATACTTTAATCATCCATTATAAGAATCCATCTGTACAGTGGAAGGGAAGCCACACTGCAGAGACAACAACACAGAGAGATCTCATACTTCCTAGAACATTGCAGGCAGCAGTCTGACTGCTCTGAGTCTGACATAGGGACAGTATGTTCCAGTCTGAAAAGCCTCTCAGCTTCCCAGATGCATAGCACTGAGGCCAGGGCATAGGGTGGATATGGCACAATGGAGAGTAAAGCTGAGCAGGAGTTTCAGGGCAGAGAAGAGTACAGAGGGTTGTTCTTGTGGCAGTTAACATATGGACACCTGAGACTAGGGAAGAAAATGAGCTACAAACAAGATTGTTTCACCTTAGAGGTACAGGACAAAGCTGGAAGTGTTCAACACATACACACTGTCCCCACCTGCAACCTTTTGGAGTCTCCTACTCTACCCTAAAGCTATCAGTTTTCCTGAAACTTCATGAGAAGTTTGATAACTAATCTATTGTTTGACTATTTAGCATCAGTTTATATTGCTTTACTCACGCTAATCAGTCCTATTTGCTGTGAGATTGATCTACAGGTAAGGAGGATCTAAAGTACAACTACTCAGCCTCTGACATTCATACATGTTCTGCTATTATGCACATCAGAGAAGATAATCAGGACGCAATTCAGAATGACTACGGATTTTTTTAGAGTAAGTTACGCCCAATTTATAGTCAAATGAGATCAGTGTTAGGTCCTCAATCTCAAATGACTTATCTAACCTTTACTGCATCAGAGTAGACAGTGTACCATATATATAGTACAGAATCCTAGAATGTAAAAATATTTTTGCTTTGGCAATCAGATGATAGGAATTTTATGATAAACAAAGGAGGCTTTTCTTAAACAGATGACCCACGAACCTGGACCTAAAAGGTACAAATTAATCAATAAAGCAAAACATAGTCCAGAAAGCAAAAAGTCCAGAGCTGTGAACACCAGAGCACTCTAGGACCCTTAAATACCATCACTGATCAGTAGGTACATCGGTGTCTTCTTGCCACCTGCTGGTGACAAGAACAATCTCTCAACTGGTCACTGAATAAAATCTTTGTGAGAAAATTCAGCTAAAACTGAACATTTTATTTGGATTTTTAATATATTTCTCATAGTCCTTTGAGAGAAAAGCAGTTCAACTCTTTCTAAAGATCACTGTAAGTCAAGTTCTAGCCATATTCTTCACTGAGTATTAACCACAGGCAGGACAGGAGAGGTGTCACAGACAGTATATCCAAAAGATAAAAGTCATGCTCCTTATGGCAGTTTTCTAAAACCCCCACTTCAGCTCATGATCGTAACTCTCACCAGTAAAGCCTCCCCACCTACAGATCTAACGAAGTTTCCCACTATGTGCCATTCTGCAATTTACCTTTAGTTGTTCCACAAAGTGCTTCCCTATTGTGATTCCAGAATTAGGATTTCCCAAGATTATTTCAAAGTTATCTTCAAGGGCTAGTCTTTCCCTTACATTATACAGACGTTCATATGCCACTGCAGCCAGCGGAGTACATGGAATTCTCAACACTACCATGAGGCCATGGCCACTAGGACATTGTCTTGAAGAGTTTATTAGATTTTGAGTGATTTCCAGAGTTTCAACTGAGGTGTAATTCTTCATCTGAGAAAGACCACACACTGCCATCATAGCTGCAGAGTAGTGTTGGATGAGGACAAAAGTCCTTATCACTGCACTGTGTAATCTGGGGAACCTGAAATAAATGGTGAGTTAAATAGTGAAGTATTAAAGGGTGAAATGAAAAAGCTATTTTTTACAAAATATAGTAAACTCAGGATTTTATCCTGTAAAGAATCCCTCATATCTACTACAAAAGACAAAATCTCACCAAATAGTAATTGGATAGTCTTTGCAAGGCATCATTTCACAATCAGAACTGATGTTGTCTCTCCATTTTTCTTGGTAAAGATTTACTAAGCAAGTAGCCCAGTAAGGTTACATCACTGTAAGTGATCAAGACCTTACTGCTGTTACAAAATTTATCACAGAATATTAGCTAAGGTACTCAATCAAAATTATATTCTCTTAGCAATGAGAATAATATTTTTCACTGTGTGTCACTCTTAAGGGGCAGAAGGGAGGTAGGGTATTCTCTAGTTCTCTTACTGAAGTCCTGATCAACTTATGTTTAAGAGGACTGAATATGTAGGCAGCATCCAATGAGCACTCCCAACTTCCCAAGCCCAGGGGCATCCTGTCTCAATCCCCAATCCTTGGAAAGGAGAGCCATGGATATACATTAGCTTCCTGAGCTCTGGTTTTCACAGAAATGAAATGCAGGTGCACAGTAAAAAGAGTGAGTGTGGCATGCTCAGAAAATCACTTGATATGTGTGAACAGAGCTTCAAAGGACCCTGTAGCAAGCCCCAGCTCCACATCAAGTGTGGATGTGCTCAGTCTCCCAGTTAGCAGCACAAATTCACAAAATTTTACTTGTCCTGTCTCAGTCTTCTTATAGATCCCGAAGTGTTCCTCCACAGCTGGATGCAGGCACATAATGTGTCACTACTCTTTTGCAGTGATTCTACACCCATTCCACAGGGACTAAGGGAAACTAAGGATGTACTTTTCAAGCTCTGAGGATGCTCTGGAGTTTTTATTTCTGATTTAAGTGTACCTACTGCAGTGGTATGTCTAACTTCTCTTTGTGGTCCACGTGCAGTATATATGACTTCTATACATCAAAATCAGCCAGGGTCAGCAAGTGATAACATTAGAAAAAAGTAATAATATATTTGAAATTACATGATAATGCAATGATAGATTATTATAATATAGAAGTAGTTACTGGTCACAACTGTAAATTGGACTAAGCAGTGTGCGTGTTCACAGTAAGAGGTAGCCTAGATTGATGACACTGCAGGCCAAACACATACAGAAAAGATGGAAGGAGAAAATAAGAAGAGGTGAAATGCCCTTGCATATGCAGGTGATGTGTAGCACAGTGAGACAGTAAAAAAAGAACCAGGCTTCTAGCTAGTAACTCAAGTCACCAGAAGGTACTTCCTAAATTTCCAGTATTAAACAAAGGAGGGTGTCATACCTCTTTCCCAAGGCCATGACCATTGCTTCAAAAGAGCTGTCATACCGAAGCAGTGGAATACTATGTCCAGAGAGGGTGGACTCAATGAATTCTGACAGTCCAAAGTATTTCTTGTTTTCATGGTACAAATCTAAACCCTAAAGCAAATAAAGCAAAAAAAAAAATATAACAGTGAAGTCTACTATCAGTTTACAACTGATTAACCATTGGTATATGATATATTTGCAATCACATTCTCTAATAGGCATACATCTCCTCAGACATATTAAAACAAGAAGAGAAAGAATTTGGGCTTTTTGAGAGAATTAAAGTTTGACCCAATTGTTCCCCGTTTCTTTCTCTTTATGTCTCCCCACATACACACAGGCAAAACAGTTATATGTGGAATAAATATGCACACATATGAAGAAAATGCATGTATGTACATATATTTGTGCAGTAATGCACTAGAGACAGAATTTCAGGTGATTTCCATTTGTGTAGCTCAAAGATTTTTAACAGAGGTACTGAAGCTTATAGAAGACATACAAGGAAAAGATGTCATGCAAACTTCATTCTTGTTGGGGACTTCACAGGTTTTCCAAGTATGTAAACAGAAAACAACTTATGGAAAGCTCACAAAAGCATCTCAAAGCACCCATCTTACATTGCTGTATGAAGAAGGCCAGTGGATCTCATTGTAAGGGCTGATGTGAGTGTGCTGCGTCTGCAGCGCGTAGGGGAAGGAAGTCACATGGAGGGTCACAATATTTGGCGCCTCTTTCACCTCCCTGCAGTTCAACAGTCTATCAACGAGTCCTGTCGACAGCTCTGTTTGAGGATAAAGACTATGCATAGCACTGCAAAAAAGAAACCCAAAACTCTCCAAAGTGACCAGCACAAGGAACACTTGTGTCAGTGGAATAGCTTAAACCCAGATGTGATATCAAAGTTAAACACATACAAGGAACTTAAGATTCTAACGCTAAAATTGTTGCATAGTAGGATGGGAAAAGAAATGCAAATTATTTCACTGCAACTAAAAATTTCTGTGAGACTGATAAGCTCTCCAGCTGGCAAATTACCAGTCCCTTACAGCTACCAGAATGTGAGAGATAAACCATGAAAGGAAACTGATGTGGCATGTACCAACAGTCACACAGTCCTGTAGTAACTTTGGCTCCATTGTTAGTGCTGCCTTTAACAAAATATGATTCTAACCTACAAAAATCAAGACAGAAAAGAACAGATGGTAAGTCAGTATGACAGAAAAACAGAGGAAAACTACCTATGAGAGAGCTATTATGAAAGCGAAGGACGCTTATTCTTAGAGGCAATCCCAGTATCCTGGAACACCAACAGTCAATTCCGTGCTCCTGTGCAAAATTTCAGTCCAAATTCATGCTATTTAACTTTTGTCATTTACCTGAAGTGACTAAGTTACAGGCCCAGTCACTACCAGCTCCTTCTGTTACCAGTAGAGAGAGATAAGTAACTCCAGAAATTGGTTGTGTTCATCTGTGACCTAAGTCAGCTCTCAGCAACACCCATCTCTCTGTTGGACTGTGTGGGCAGTCCCAGGCAGTTCTATTCCTGTTTTAGGCATTCCTTTAACTGATTTGTTAGGTGGCATGAATCCTGCTGTGCAGAATATTCACTTAAATATTTGTCTATTATATCTATCTTTATTAGATATGAAACAGAGTTAAACAGCAATACAGGTACTTCCCTACCACTCGAGGATGTTACATGAATAAATGTCCTAAAGGCCAGGACAGATGTAAAAGGCCTTATAAGTTCAAGACACAGAGGAACTCAAGAGGAAACCCTTAGTTACAAAAAAAAAAAAAAATACTTGTTGAAAATCATCATTCTTAACCAGTGTAAAAGACAAGACTTTGTCACTTCATTCACAATTAAGATTCCATAATTTTTAGTTTCAGAAACACTACCATGAACCCAAAGTTGGAATAGGTTGGTGTCTCTGGAATTCAGATCCTCCAACCTCCCCAAGTGCCTCAGGAGCCACACAGAAAAAACATCCCCACTGCTCAGCAGGCAGATTGTTGAGAAGCTAAGGAGAAGCTGTGAGGGAAGCAATGAGTTATGCAAGTGAGATGATGGGGAACTTGATAAACATTGAACAGAAACCTCCCTGCTTCCCTGAGAATACCTGACAGCACTATGTATTCACAGAAGCTCTCCATTCTTAAAAATCAGTGATTCTGGATAGTAAAAACATTGTACTGGAAAATTACCAATCAGTTAAAAAAACAGGCAGCAGTATTGGCTCACTAGTTGTCTGCTCAGTGGGTGGGGGTGGGTTTTACATGTTTTACAGCCCAGAGGACACTAACAGAGGATAATGATCTCTTTCACAGGAAGCTTTTCGCAGAACAAATAACCAGCCGAAAAACACAATAGCTATGGCTGAAAGTAGAGAAGAATGATGAGTAAGAAAAGATGAAATGTTCCACTGAGGCACAATATAATAAGTGGTGTAAGACTAAGTCATGAACGACCTTAAAAGAAAGCATGTTTATTCAACTCATAGGAAGACAGAGTTAGCAGAAAGATGCAAAGATGAAGGAAGGAATAAAATTTGAACACTAATCTTGAGAGGCAATGCAAACAATAATAATTTCTCTAAAAACATATTACAGTTTTCTTACCTCATTAGATCCCAGTGTGCATGGTCATGGATTAGGACAAACAGTGTATGTGGATTCTGCATAGAGTTTTGTAAAAAGACTTTGAATTTAATTTGGCCTTCTGCATCTAGTTTCATAACATATTGTTCCACTCTCTGCTTTGTAAGATGTTCCTTTTCTAATCCAAGTTCTAATAAAATACCTAGAGAAATGGAACAAATGTCAATATCTCCAGATATAAATAAACCAAAGAATGTCCTGTAAATCCAAAATAAAGTTAAATAATGAGCACCACCTGAGTGCCAGAGATGAAACAAAGTCTGCTGATAAGTCACTTCAGAGGGTGGAACACAAATCAAGAAATCAATTTTCTCAAAGGAACCCAAATCAAGATTTTGAGTGCTGGAGTCAGCAATTGAGCAAATATGAGACAGCAACTTCTGAGCCACTGCTAGCTGGAATGGACGAATTTGATGTCGTTCAATCTCGTAACCTGGAAAAAGGCAAAATTCTGTTTAGATATATGCCAAAGTCTAATCTAATGCAAAAAGTTAGGAGTCCAGCAAAGAATGACTGATCTACTCTTTAAGGGGTTTTGCTTATGAACAGGAGTCTATTTATGAAAATCCATATAGAATAAGCAAATAAATCATTCTGTATTTGGGCCTTTTGGTCCTGTAAGTCTCTCAAGTACCTAATAGCTGAAAGTGAACTTTTGCAATATCATTGTTCTATGACAGAAGTATGACTTAAAGCTTCAAAAACTGTAATACCCAGTGGAATGAGGCAGAACATCCATCAGTGTAAATCTGAATATTCTAACACAAGTTGCTGTTTGCCTCAGGACCTTTCCTAGGACTCTGCCCAGATAAACCTAACTGTGCACCCAGAGACTTGGTCTGCAGTACCCTACTCTGTTACCTCTTTAGAAAATCCTCCTTACTTACTTGTACACACAGCTGTTCCAGTCCCATTCACTGCTGTTGGTTTATTCATGGAAGCAGAAAGTGATGAAGAGATGTGCCCTTGGTTTTCCTGATAAAATTTCTCCAGCAAAAGATCAATGTCACCCTCTATCAGATTGAAGGGATAGTGGAATAGACATCCATGTTAATAAAAGCTGTGATCCATTCTGATTTTGCCTTGTAGATCTTAAAGACTTTTATACATGTTAGCTGGTTATCCTGCCCTTGGTTTACTGGCTGTTTTAGATAGGAACTCTCTTGTTATTTTCTATTGCATCTGTTTTTACGGCATGCCACTAATAAAATGCAAATCAGGCCAGCTCTGCAGACACTGGCTAGGGCATTTATGAAGGGCGATAGAAAACTAGCCACAAGGCCCTGATCCAAACCAGCGACATCAAAGACATGAAACTCAGTGCTCACTAACAAGGATTACATGAAATTTCAGGAAAAAAATTGATAAACATTTTTAAATCTTTAACATTTTTGAGAGGTATAAAGAAAAACAATTTCCTATAAAGATGAAAGTAATATATGAGTTTTGTACCTACACACAATGCTGAAGCATACATGGTATGTTTTATCAATCTATTGCATATCTACAAACATATCCTATTCTATCAAGCAGGGGGTCTGCTTACAGATGAAAGCTATGCAGAGAATACAATATGCCTGACCTGAGCATTAATAGTTCCTCAGCAGTTGAAAATACGTTTCAACATGTCAACACTGAGCTCAGAAAGGCATGGTCTACCCCATGAAGTGCAATCCAGTGGATAGAGGCGGCAGCTATCCTTAGAATCCTCATTTACTTGTTCTCCTCCAACAGTAGCAATAACAAAAGTGATTTTGAGAACCATACTTTGAAGATACAAAGAGCAAAAACACTAAAATAACTACAGGATGACTCAAGGAAAATGAGATTCTCTTAAGTGGCCACTCAAAATATCACAACACATTAAGTAGTGTTCTTGTGATCTATTTACCAGTGTGACATGAATAGCAAAGGGGACATGACAACCCATTAACACCGATAAATATGCTGCATTTGCTCTAGTTTTGAGATACAGTTTAACTTTCCATGTTGCTGGATCTATCCCAGAGAATCCTGCCTGTAGTAATCCTCAATATACTCAGGTAAAAAAGTGATCCAGTAACCCCGGATCTCTGCAATTTTCCTCTCTGTCCCATGCATCATGTCAAGTCACAGTATGGTGAGTTGAAAGGGCAAATCCTCCCTTTGATAAAATAACTCTGTTCTATCACAGTCAACAAATTCTGTGCTTGGAGGGGGAAAACTATATATTCATAGGGATATGGACTTGCATAATATAAGGATGGATTTGCATAGCTAAAAATAATATCCTCAGCTATTTGATGGCCTATTTTTATGAAACAAAGAGATTTTAGAAACTGACAGTTTTAGAAGGAATTTCGATTTAAATGTACTTTCACAACTTTATCCTGCATTTTTCATATATATCTAATAATGTCTTACTTCTGGAAAGGAAAAGAGCACAGCTTTTTTCGCTGACTTGAAAGTTTCAGGGACTGCAAAATATTCCCCTTTAAAACCTGTTAGGTACCTGGGCACAGTGTGCTAAAGAAGGACCCCAGAATTTCCACCTTTCCTGTGACCAGTTGATAGCTAACTTCTTTTTGGTAGTCTGAGGGACTGAGCATGCTCTCAGACAGAACTCTTGCCTGATACTTTCCTAAAAGACAAAAAAAAGAAAAAAAAGAAAAAATAAAGTCACTTTGAAAACACTTAAAACTACAGTTAAAAATGTTCTAAGTTGAAATAAAATACGACCCAACTAAATGAATACCATACACACAAAAACAGCAGAAACTAATCTTTTCCCTCTCTGACACATGTATGTACCAGATACTTGTAAAACAGATTCATGTTTTACAATTCTTTGTGTTTCTTTCCCAATTTAGGAAATATTTTTTGATATAGTATGTAAGAAGACCATATAATAGTCAAAGGAATTGTCAATTATCTTACACTCATAATGAATCTCTGATTGGCTATTCTGATAACTACCTTCATTGTGAGCAAAGCCCTCAACAAGTTTTTTGGAAGGAATGGCACTGAAAGACCATATTTTAGAAGCCAAGAAAAGGTTCAGTCCTCTGTTTGCAGTAATATCCATGTTGCACAGAGCAGGACAGTTTAATGCACTGTGTGTGCTGTAGCTCACTGTTCCTTCTTTGTAGCCGTGTTGGCTGAGATGACTTGGTGAGAAAAGAGGCAACACATGTAGAATTTGGTATATGGGAGAGACACAACTGTGCAGTGTCAGCTTGGGTCCATCAAAGCCTATTACTTCTTGGTCAAAGCTCTGCATTGTGAGTCAACTTACTGGAACTCAAATCAACGCCCTCATAGCATTGAATTACTCTAGTTTGCCTGCAAATACACCCTTGGGATATTACCTGTTATCACAATGCAGGAATCAATGGCTCGATTTCTACTGGCACATATGATCACTACATAGTTTGTCTTTATCAATTTTCCTTCAATGAGTAACTTAAACATTTCTGAAAGCCCTTCTGCCAGAGAGTAGCTGCACTCAATGATATGGACACTGTCGTTGCAGGAGCTGGCTGCCAGGCCTGCCAGCCAGGGAAGCTGGGCTGAAGTCACTGGGGTGATCTGGCTGGGCACTTGGGGAAAGGTCTGTGGAATAGCCTGCTGGTACTGCCGGATTTCAGACAGGTGTGATTCCCGCCACGAGCGCATGAATATTTGTTCCAAATCTTCAATTAAAGGGACCTGGTCTGCAGCTTAAAAAAAAAAAAAAACAAAAAAACAAACACACACATTTTTAGGTTAAAAAAAAAACAAACAACCTACATTTTGTTTTAAATATGCTATTTTTTAGAGATGACCATGCGATTTATGCATGCATGACTCCATTGCCTTTAGGAGATATGAACCAAATTTTTCATTTTGAAATGCCTTTGTGTTAGTCTGGTAAAGCTGCCCTAATTGGAACCTGAGTATCAATAATTTGAAATATTTAAGAGGTTGAGTCCTGCCTGTCTCTGCATAATACTACTTCTAAACCACAGACTATGCAAGAGCACTGAATTACACTTCTTTTCCTTTATTTTTCATGGCTGAAAATAAACTTTGTTTGATTATAATTCCATCTGTCTGGTTTTCAAGACCTAATTATTTTGTTTTGTTTCATAACCATGAATGAAATACTTTTCTATCACAAAACAAAAACTCATATTTAATATTGTCCTGCCCTAATATTCCCTTTCTCATTTGCCAGCATGTAGTATATTCAATGCAGTTTATTTGGATGTAAAACAAACTTACCTAGTTGAACAAGGTAGTACACAGTCAGTAAGAGCTGCATTTCCTCAGAAATAGGTTGTATTGTGGAGGCACCATACTGTTCATATGCTCTAGATAAAGACTGTGAATTTCTGTAACAGGTGTACAACAAAGGACTCACTATCACATCGTTAATGTTCCCACAAAGATATGGAAAGTTTCCATGACCTAAAAAATAAATGTATGCATGCATCACATTAATTTTCTAATTTTCTATGTATGCATTAAACATAAAAACATTTAAAGTAAACCTCTTAAAACTGACAGCTTTAGCAGCATTTAGCATGGGATGTGTTGTTACATCTCTTACAAAACAAATTTAGGACCTTGTAGGGTTGGGGTTTTTACCTTTGAAAATAACTGGCTTTGCTTTACAGATTTTCAGCAAGTTGTCAGGAACTGAGACTGGTTCTCCTGAGCCCACCATTGGAGAGGAGGCTGGTCCCACCACAGCAGAATGTGGTAGAGATGACAGGTTTCCTCCATCTAAAATTTTAGGCATTTTATTACTGGAGTCAGGTCTAGTAAAAATTTACTCAAACTAAA
Organism: Formicarius rufipectus; assembly: GCA_013399695.1. Lineage (NCBI taxonomy): Eukaryota > Metazoa > Chordata > Aves > Passeriformes > Formicariidae > Formicarius > Formicarius rufipectus. The sequence continues at coordinate 607,708 of VXAU01003369.1, forward strand.
ACTGTTCAACATCATTTCATAGCAACATTTCCTATCAGTATTAACTCCTTTTTATGGCTCCATCACACATTTCATAAGGGTCACTATAACCCATACTATCATGCTGTCTTGGAGACCTAATTATGTTATTGCAACCCTCAACATCCCACATGCATCTAGAGATTTTGAAAGGCTTATAAACAAACAATTCCAAGTATGAATGCAAGAATAAAGAGGCTTATGAGATATCAAAGCACATACAGTTATGATTTGTGAGATCTCTACAACATACTCAGTTTCACTGATTCTAAACAGGTTTTATTGCTATAGCAAGAAAAAAATACAAGATTCAATGTTTGCTCAATCATAACTTCTATATGACAATACTACATTAAAAGAAAGCATTTTGGGGAAACTTTCACTCCATGTCACTCTTGTCTGTATAGAGTATAAAATCCAAGTGCTAAGAACGCTATGACAAATAATTGAAACAACAGATGGTACCCTGACCTAAGTTGATATGCTGATTTTAATATTCCAAAGGTGTTTTGTCGGCTAAAGATGAAACATGTTGGGGTTTGTTAATGACTCAATGACTGGATCCTAAGGAGACTTAAGCTCAGAGCCTCAAAAAGAAATCAGTGGAAACGAGACACCTAGGTGAGCACAGAGGTATCAAACACCTTTCAAACCTCTAATATGAATCTGCATATGCCTTTAAAATAATGCCTCTTTTCCTCCATTATTTTCTGAACAATGAAACAAACAAAATCATTCCCTTGGGTATAGCTTACCATTTTTAATTCTGTTTGGAGCCTGTGGATTGAGCTGCAAGTTCCAAGTTTCAGTAGATGATGGAGATTCTGGTGACCAGCCTTTATGGCGCTTTTTTGGAGGCCCTGAATTTGTTAGCGTGCCTGAAAAAGAATAATATTTCATAGAAATATTAGAATTAAATGAATTTGGGTTTGCGCATGGTAATTCAATAGATTTTGATAGACTGAATGTGTGCATTTGGTATGGCAAAGACAGGGTCAACTCCATGAATATAATATTTTTCTGTGTTTTTTATTTTATTTTGTTGTGTCCTGCTTAAATTTCTGGAAACTTTCTGGTGCAGAGAACTCTTAATTATCTAGATAGATTTCAGTTATTTTATAGCAATGTATACACTCCACTAAGAATGACGTAGTAAGTAATGAGACATACTAAGAATGCTTATAAGTATTAATACTTTGAAGTCAACACTGTGGGCATTCTGTACCTTTTATTTCTGAACACATGACACATTGTTTCATGTAACTTTTTGCAAAATAAAATTCTCAAGAGTTTCAGGGTAATAGTAATAAAGATATGAGTTCAACAATTTCCCCATTTACAGGATTTTTGCCACTTCTTGGTGATTCCTATCTTTGATTTTATGTTAACCATATTAACTCCTATCAAACTACTTCTACACCTTCCTCCTACCCACATATATCTGCAAGATCTTTACCAGTAAATGATAACTTTCTCACAGTTTTTCTAGGATCTCCTGATGACTAATTTCTTTAATTTTCTTTCATTAATTTTTTGAGTCCTCTTTTGTACTCCCAAAAACTTCTAAAATTATGAGGTCCCCCTAACATAAAGTGTTTCTAATTATAGAGAGTCAACAATCCTCCAGGAATTGCTGAGCAACTTGCAGGATTGAGCTATTTCTGTTTCTGGACATGACTACAAAGAGGTCATCAACACTTCTTCACAATGGCAAGGCTGTATCTCCTGGCAGAATGATTAGTCACACGTAAAATTCAAGACAGTATAATAGTTTTATATAAAAAGTGATGAAAAAAATAAATTAAAATTGAAGATAAACCTGAAGTCTCCAAATCTAGGATATTGTTCACTTTCAGGCCATTACACACAGGTTTCCGATGACTTTGTCCCTTACACTTTTACCACGCGAGGGCAGCCTTTGGTCATTTGTGCTGCTCCTCCTTTCACTTGGTTTCCCGGCATAATGTTATGACAAAAGTCACAAGATACTTAGAGCAATACAAAGGACTTTTTATTTGACAATGACGTGCTCTTTCCTGCAGATAAGTTGATATGTGCAAGTAATCCATCTGAAATGAATTGGCAACAATGTGCTGCCGCATGGAAAAAAAAGAGATTAAGAACCTGAATGAGCAGAGAAAAAGAATTTGTCTGTGATGCCAGTAGGGAAACTTAGGAAGACTTATTCTAAAAAAGAGCTACAGCTTTTTTCTGGCCATAGCAAAGACTAATTTTCTTCCTTAAACAAGCAAGTGACACACTATTTGTGACAGAAAATAACACAAATCATTCCTAATAATGGTACAGTGAGGATAGTTTCCTGAATTTGGAGCCAGTTGTCAGAGTCTATGATGTGCAACACAGGAATTATCCTATGAGAGATTACTAATACACCTTTCTTAATTCTGTTCAGGACACCTGTTGGTGAAATTGATGCAAACTGACACTTTCTTTAAGAACCTGGATTCAGAGTTTGGTCTGTACCTCTATTACATGAACAGATTGTAAATATAAGGAAAAAATCCAGTTGATATTATGACCTATAACAATATAACATAAAAAATTCTTCTTCCTGGAAATTAACACAGAAAACAGTGTTATGGTCATAAAGGACTTGGAAGGGAATAGAAATTTCTATTCATACAGGAAATTACGATTATAATTTGTACAATGGTTCTGCTAACCCATGGAAATATAGGGTTTAGGGTTATTAAACAACAAATCCATACAAATACCTAACACTGAAGGTCTTGTCAGAGCAGACAGATTATTTTTCATCAACTGTTGTTTAGGTGATTCCTTGCCATTATAAATTGTTGAGCTGAATGCTGCTGTTGAAGGGATGTGATCTATGGCTGCAGCTAGCAGGAAAAAAAAGCACAAAGTATTTACATTAAGCATTTCTAGGTCAGGGTCCTCAGTTGGTGTAATAAACAGACCACTTGATCATTTAATAGAGCCATTGGATATGCTCAACAACTCAATGTTGAATAAAACAAACCCACTTTTGATCTTATACACCCAATTAAGTGCCCGGGTAAAGTCTGATTGCATATGTCAGAAGCTGCAGCTTTTCAGGACCCTGGCTCTTATATGAAATTTACAAAAGAACCAGCTAAAAAAGAGAGGTTGTCTGATATTTACTAAGCCTCCATCCCAATTGACTGCTCCTTTCTAACTTTTTTTAACTATGCTGCATGAAAAAAAAGAAAGAGTTGTGCTCAAACTGAATATGCTTGTAATTAATGTAGCTTTGTTAAAATACGCAACATGTAAAAAAAACAAACCCCAAACAAACAAAAAGCACAACCAGACAATCTGCTATATAAAGACATTGATTATTAGTTTGGAATGAGCACCAATATTCCAGAATACAACTATTTAACAGGCCTCTATCTCACAGAGAGAACATCACCACCACCAAATGTGCCTCAGCTCTCCTGTACCAATTCGTGTAACATTCACATGACACTAAAGAGCTGTTTTCATTATGAAGAAGCTCAGAGAGATCACTCAAGCCTCTATCATCCATCACCTTTCATTTATGTCAAGTTAAAGGAAAAGTAAAGGTCTCAGAGAGAATTTTTAATACAAAAAAGTTACAGACACTGATGATTAGTTTTGTTTTTAATATTAAAGTCACTTTTATCAGCAGAATAGAAGTTTTTAAGGTGATGCCCATATAATGCCTGAAGTAAGCAGGATTCTGGTCATAACACAAAAAAGACTGTATCAGAAGAAAAAACTGAAATGACACTGGATCCTGCAACAGTTGTCATGTGTGACCAGACAAGCAACAGCTGTAGAAACACTTTTTAAAAAGTGGTCTTTAAAAAAAAAAAAAAAAAAAAAACTTGGTTTGCTTAAGCTATGAGCAAGCTGCAGAACAGCTATTTTACTATTTGTTAAGCTTTTATGCATAAAGCTGAGGGGAGAAAATAGACATCAAGAATCCTTCAAAGTATGACTGCCTCTCCTTTTTGTAATACCTCTCTAATTCCATTCAACTCGTTTTGTTTTCCACGGCAGCGTGCCTATTTGTTTGCTTTTGCATTCACACGAGGGCACACAAACACGGGTGCCCCGAAGAGGCAGCGCAGGCGGGACCCCAACGCGCTGCCCTGGGCGGTACCTGCGTGCGGAGCGCCCGCCGGAGCGCCGGGGTTTGCAGCCGGGACCGCCTCGCTGCAGGTGCTTCCAGACACGCCCGAACTCTCCGGCACTTGGAACAAGTTGCTGGAGCACGTACTGCTTGAAGACTGCCGACCTCTGAACTCTAAACAACAACAACAAAAAAACCTTCTTAACCCCTTACAACAGTGGTATTTGCTTGCTCGCAGCGTATTTGATTTGATAATTTCACACAGGAATTACTTAGAGGCTACAGCACTTGGAATGAAGGAACCGACGTCTTCAGACATGCCAGCCTCTTATTAGGTCAGACAATGGCTTTTTACAGCTGCTCTAGCAATCACCTAGCTTTGAAAAGTCCTTCTTTCAACTGGTCTGTCGTTGGTTTTACACAGACGCCAGTCCGCATCATAGCTAAGCTCGGATGATGAAAACCAGAGCTCCAGGAAGACAGCTTCATTATCTTACCTGCCCCTTTCCAGCAGATTACAGATCCTTTGGTCAGAGCTCCCTGTGCATTCCTGACCAGATAATACTTTAAGTGTTTCTGTTTCTTGGGCTGAGTGGTCAGTTTAAGATTAATGTGATTTGAGAATTCCGTAAAGTAGCAGAAACCCTTCTTGCCACAGCCAACACAATTGCCAGAGAAGCCTGATAAAATAAACAATACACATAATCCAGTGAGATAGAAGGGTCACTATTAATAACATTCAAACATTACTCTTTCCAGAGAAAAAAAACTGTATTTATATTTTGGAGAGGTTTTGGGGGGTGTTTCTGGTTTTTTGGGGGGTTTTGGGGGGTTTTTTGTTTGGTTGGTTTTTGTTTGTTTTAGGTTTTTTTATTTGTTTGGGGTTTTTTTCATAGACATACTTTCTTAATTAGCTTTTTCCTCCAAAAAAGCAGTTGCACTTTGTGCAAAAAGTGTATGGCACTTTGGATACCAGACTGCAAAAACAGCCCCATGCCTATGGAACAATCAAAATGGGCGATATTTTAAAATTTCTCCCACTCGAAAAAGATCACAATTCCTATTTATCATACCTGTGAAAAGTTTCTGATTGAAAAACACTGAGTCACGTGCTTAACCCCAGCCCTATTCAACACCACAACACAAACATGTTTCACTTCTCTTTCAGTTTTCATTGAAATGTCATTCAATTTCACTGAATTTCATTTCAATTTATTCGAAACATGCAATTAAGTCTCAAGAAATTATATATATTTAATATATTATATTTAATTAGGTCTAAATATCTTTAAGTACCAAGTTCCTACTACAAATGCTTTTTTTAGAGAGGAAAGATACTAAAGCATTCCTTGGCTATTAATCTAAAGCAGCTTTCTCAAATTATGGCTGGACTGTGTCAGCACTTCACAGCAGTTGAAACTATTTATGATTACAGGAACAAAGTGTCTGCAACTTTATAGGCACAACAGAGAGACAGTCCTTCCCTGTAAAGCTTTTTGTACTCGGGCTTGATGGGGCATTTCCAGGGATCCTGCCATTTCCTCTCATTCTGAGATACACAGCTTGAACCTCAACAAGGGGCTCATGGTGCTGATGTTATTATCATTGTAAAAAAAAGGCATTCCTCACACAGCTGCCTTTAGATTCTGAAACAACTTTTTTTGTCTGTTTTACAAAGTGTTTCCTAAGACATTTTCATCTTGCATCAGACTAATGCACTAATGCAACTCCCTGAAAATACTTATTATCTGCAAAGAAATACTATAGGGAGAAACTGAAAGATAATCTTCCCCATGGAAATACTCTTTCTGTTCCCAACACATGATTCAAAGCATGATGTTTTCTTTCATTTTAATCGTATCTAAAGAACACTTTTGTGTGTCCTAAAAGGAATTGAAGTGGAAAGGTTATGTCCAGTGAATCGAAGCATGGCAAAAATAAAGGAAATGTATTTCACATAACATGTGGACAGTAATATTGTAAAGAACTNTCCAGAGAAAAAAAACTGTATTTATATTTTGGAGAGGTTTTGGGGGGTGTTTCTGGTTTTTTGGGGGGTTTTGGGGGGTTTTTTGTTTGGTTGGTTTTTGTTTGTTTTAGGTTTTTTTATTTGTTTGGGGTTTTTTTCATAGACATACTTTCTTAATTAGCTTTTTCCTCCAAAAAAGCAGTTGCACTTTGTGCAAAAAGTGTATGGCACTTTGGATACCAGACTGCAAAAACAGCCCCATGCCTATGGAACAATCAAAATGGGCGATATTTTAAAATTTCTCCCACTCGAAAAAGATCACAATTCCTATTTATCATACCTGTGAAAAGTTTCTGATTGAAAAACACTGAGTCACGTGCTTAACCCCAGCCCTATTCAACACCACAACACAAACATGTTTCACTTCTCTTTCAGTTTTCATTGAAATGTCATTCAATTTCACTGAATTTCATTTCAATTTATTCGAAACATGCAATTAAGTCTCAAGAAATTATATATATTTAATATATTATATTTAATTAGGTCTAAATATCTTTAAGTACCAAGTTCCTACTACAAATGCTTTTTTTAGAGAGGAAAGATACTAAAGCATTCCTTGGCTATTAATCTAAAGCAGCTTTCTCAAATTATGGCTGGACTGTGTCAGCACTTCACAGCAGTTGAAACTATTTATGATTACAGGAACAAAGTGTCTGCAACTTTATAGGCACAACAGAGAGACAGTCCTTCCCTGTAAAGCTTTTTGTACTCGGGCTTGATGGGGCATTTCCAGGGATCCTGCCATTTCCTCTCATTCTGAGATACACAGCTTGAACCTCAACAAGGGGCTCATGGTGCTGATGTTATTATCATTGTAAAAAAAAGGCATTCCTCACACAGCTGCCTTTAGATTCTGAAACAACTTTTTTTGTCTGTTTTACAAAGTGTTTCCTAAGACATTTTCATCTTGCATCAGACTAATGCACTAATGCAACTCCCTGAAAATACTTATTATCTGCAAAGAAATACTATAGGGAGAAACTGAAAGATAATCTTCCCCATGGAAATACTCTTTCTGTTCCCAACACATGATTCAAAGCATGATGTTTTCTTTCATTTTAATCGTATCTAAAGAACACTTTTGTGTGTCCTAAAAGGAATTGAAGTGGAAAGGTTATGTCCAGTGAATCGAAGCATGGCAAAAATAAAGGAAATGTATTTCACATAACATGTGGACAGTAATATTGTAAAGAACTGGAGTAAAGAATGAATAATAGGGTAAATAAAATTAAGATCTATTTACAAAAATTATTATTTCAATCACATATCTCAAACAGATTATGTTTACAAACTAATAGTCAATACTCTTTTCCTTCTGTAAAGTAAAAACACTGAAATATAATGCACTGTAAACACCTATTTCTTGGTTTACAACCTGAGCACTTTCAATTTTTCAAACGGCTCAGCAGAATTTATTAAAAAACTAAGTTGACGTGGAAATTGCTCTGGTATCCATGGAAACAAGTGGTTAACAACTACTGAAAGCTGCCTATTATCTTTCTGATCCTAGTCAGTAGGATGATGAAGGTCATTATGACTCATAAAATCAGGACAAGTCATGACTCCGCAGAATCCTCTGTGTTATATCAGTCAGCACAAAAGCATCTGTCTAACATCACAGAGCCTTGAGTAGCTGCAATAAAAGCAATAACAAAAGGAAAAAAAAAATTAGAACGGATGTGGAAAAAGCTCTAGAGTTTGCATGCATTTTATGCCGATTAAGAAATCATGAAAAAAGCTTCTTCTAGTAAAAGAAAACTTCCCATGCATTTGGCAGCACACTGAGCATCACCACGAGCAGCACTGCAGTTTTTGCCTGGATGCCACTTACAACACCTTATTCCTTTTTGAATTTACATGTCTTTTTTCCGAATGTACACTTTTTAGGTTTTGCTAGGATTGTTCAGCAACCTGACAAATCCACATCTAAAAGTATTTGTTTAACTGAGATTGTGCGATGGACTGAAAACACAGGCTCAGACTTTGCCAGGCAAAAAGCAAAAGGCAAAAGCCCTTTATTAACTACAAGCTTATCTTTTATGCTATTTTACTACTGTCCACGTGTGTCTGCATTACATCTCATTGTCTAAGTGTTCTTGTCCCTCAGTCTTAGTCCATCTTCTGATAGGCGGTCATCACCTCTCCTCATTCCAGCAAATCTCAAAACACACTCTTGCTATTCTTGGTTGTTTTCTTATTTTCTTCTGCTTTCCCAGTGCTGGCCCAAGGACACAGGTGGTGTTTTCTGCTGTTTTCCCAGGCCTACAGCCGCATCCTCTCAAGGCCAAAGCTGTCCTTAGCCCAGTATTCTTCCATAAGATTAGACAGTGGACACAAAATGTTTTCATTTGGACTCCAGATCTTCAGATCACTTTTGTAAATTATCATCTGTCTAAACCACATTTAGCCACAACTTCTACCTGAAATAACCTTTTGTCCTGATTGCCCATTTTTAACTCTGCAGTGCCTACTGGAAAATTAGCTCACACCGTATATAGCATACAGGTGATGTCTAGCAAGGATTAAACAGATCTAAACTGTCCACTTGTTTTGAAAAGTCCTTGGAAAATATTTTATACGTTTATTTTTTAATTTTCCTTTTAAGTCAAATTGTAATCTTTCACCTCACGCTTCCCCAGTGAGACTCAGTGAGTGAGACTCAGTCCTTTCTTGCAAGCTCCTGCCAACACCCTTTTCCAACCCACTCCCTCTGACTGACACTCTTTGATGACAGCCATTGCTTCATTAATGCAGCTCAGCCCTGACATCCCAGGCAGAACACAGCACACTCTTATAATTCCAATGCAATAATATCCTGTCCACTCATTGCTTATTGCAACCCTGCTCATAGCACTTTATGTGGCAGACTGAGTAGCGCTGAGAACTCAAACATTTCCTCCTTCTCCAAATGCCCTGCTCACATGCCATGATCCCAGGCAGCAGCTGATAGAGGGGACAGCTTGTTTCATAAACAAGCTGCATTAAATATTCTTCCATACATTATAGAGAGGACAAAGGTCAGGGGAGTCGGGGCAGCCATAAGGTGACTCAATATATCTATGTCACGGGATTGATTTCACAAGAGAATTAGAAATCAATACCTGTAGTTTAGGGGCTAAAAGCCTTTCACCTTTAGGTCACCAGCTTATACCCAGCTCCCTTTGGTAGTGACCTAAAACTGTTACCCTCTGAAGATTGTTTAATCAGAAGGTGTTTGATTGTATCTGTGTTTTATCATACACATTTGCTTGAATTTGCTCATATCATGATGATCAGTTGTCCATAATTTTAAAAGCTCTTCCACAGCAGAGACCTTGTGCTCCTAAGAAGGACCTTGGACCAAAAGGGTATGAAACCTGACCTACCTTCTCCCTGGGAAAATGGTTCCATTGGATCAACAGTGAGCTTGTGCTAGGGATAAAGAGAGGACTTCAGGATGGAAGGATATCCATCTAATATTTCATAATAAAATCTTTCATAAATTGGCAGAAAATTTTCTTCCTGTTTCTCTTTTAAACCAATAACAGGCTTTGAATTAACAATAATATTTTAGTGGAATGTTGGCAACTTGATTAAACAAAGGTGTATTTTATTCCCAACTTTTCAGCACAAGTATTTCTTCTTTTCAGTTCTATTCATAGGAAAAAAACACACAAATGCTCCACGTTTTTTCCACCTACTTAATACCACTCCACTTGAAGACTGAAGTCCTAAATTAAAAACAAAGTTAATAAAATCAGTATGGTCAAGCTGGAGAGCTCCACTGCATGGAAACTCAGTACTATTCCAAAAGCCCAACAGAACATTGCATATTTATAAGAAGCAGGCACACTATTTTATACTACAATGTTTTTATCTTACATACAGCTTACAATGCAAGCAAACCAAGCAAACCAATCTTTTCCTCTGTCATTCTGAGCACAGGGACTCATTGGAAAAAAAAAAAAAGAAAGGATTTCTTGATCCCTGCTAGGTAAATAGGCAGATGTTTGGTCTTTTGGGAAAATGATGGGTGAATAGCTGCTTTGTTTATCATGAGAGACCTTCCTGAAGAGTGAGAACTAGAGGGGGAAAAAAAAAAAAAAAAAAAAAAAAAAAAAAAAAAAAAAAAAAAAAAAAAAAAAACAACAAAAAACAAGAAGAGAAAAAATCTTTGGGAGTGGTACATGTTAGCTGCGTTAATTAGGAAACAATAAATATTGCACTATCACATGTCACTTCCTCCATCTAAGCATTCCTTTAGGTCACATAAAATCCGAGGAACAGCCTCCTAAAGGCAAAAAGCTAAATCTGTTTTGTACAGTGCTTAAACCTGTAATCTAACATGATTAACAGAATCATATGAGGAACATGCCTAGGCACAGTGAACTTTTTGCTTGTCAAAAACAGTGTCTTTTCCCAAAAATATTTTGGGGTTTTTTTCCAATAAAATAATACGTCAATTGTAAAAACAAAGAAACAAACAACCTCCAAAAGAAATGACTTTCAAATCAGAAGCACATATGCCTTGATGGTGGGACAACTTATTAGCATAATCAATAAACTGGCACATGCCCCAGAGACATATGAACAGCTCCTAATGGGAACAAGATCACAAGTCGAAACCTGGCCTGGAAACTACCAACACGTTTCCTACTTTCTTCTGGAATTTTTGTGCAATCTACAGGCAAATTCATAAATATATGCAAGCAGCCCATGAGAAATCAGGAAACTATTGGGTAACTCATTAGTGTCTTCTCCCTTCAAATAAACTGTTTGAAAAAAAAAATCAGCAACAAGTTCCTTACAAAAATATTGTATATTAAGAGGAAAAAGCATGAAATTAAGCTAAAAGTGGAGTTGAAGTGTTACAAATGATGTGTCTGTATCACCAATAAGCCTTACCAAAAGTGTGGAATATACTCTGACTCATGGCAGCTCACTTCAATTCAAAATGAACCCATTTCAATTTCCTTCTAAACTCACAAAGGTTTGAAGCAATCACTTTCTATGCTGTTCCAAACAATCAGTACGTTTGATGGAGAACTGCCTAAACTCAGAATCCCAAAAATAACGTTTCTATGGAGTCTTGAAAGGCAAGACTTTAAAAGGAGTTTCCCTTCTTCATATGACATGTTTTCAATTTAAACCTGTTGCCAGACAGAGGTCACTGTGCTATAGTAATAGACTATTTGAAGCAATAATGGTTCTGTCTTCTATCCCACTGTGTCTGAAACCATGAGATTATTTGTGTCTGCTTCTAATTTTACTTACCCTGATTTGACTTGCATTAGTGTATGAAAACCTGAATCAAACAATCCCTTTTATTCACAGTACAATCTGTTGTACAAATAGTGTGCTATCATCAAGTTAGTAAGATAAGTAATTTTTTTTCATTAGATTAGGGACCAGGGACATTATTTATCTCCAGATTTGAGATGAAGACTTTGGATCTTAAAGTATGTAAGTTCTTCTATATTTAAGCATGTTATATAATGCTTAAAAGAGATACCACAGAGTTACTTGAATTCTCCACAAAAGAATGTGACTCACTGGGGTTTAAGTCTATAACAACAGTGAAAAATAAACATTTAAATGGTTTCAGGAAACTAAAATGTATGAAATAAGCAAACTGAGGATGCAAGTAACATAAAACCGTCCCAATTATGCTCCTGTTGCCTTTTTCTGTTCTTGTTTAGCATGCAATTAACAAATACACTACTTCCTCTCTGCTAACAGCCTAAGGAGCTTAAGCTGTTAACAGTGCTAGCACTGAATGACTTGAGTGGTACAACATTCCTGTCTTTATCTTTAAAATGACAACACGTGGGTGATTTACAACCCTCCTAATTCTTTTACAATCACTGGTCAAATGCACTGTGACCAATCCAACTCTGCAAGATCACATGAGGAAAGAAGTTACTGTACACAGAATTACATTATGCACCTTCACACTACACTGTCAGCCCAGATGCCTTGAAGTTGCTCAAACTGAGATAACAACTGAGTTCACATCATATCCCTCAGTGTTTGTGAAAGAAACCTCTTAAAAGACTTGACAAATGTTTCCTTTTTGCTATTCAAAGCTAAGACTGGTGCACAAATACATGATGCATCATATTTTTGTTCACTAAGAGAACAATACATAAGAACTGAATGTCTGACTGAAAAAAGAGTTCGCCCTCCAACTGTGCACCACTTTTTCCAATATAAAAACTATTCCATTTTAATAACATTAATATTCAGTTCATTAATTCATATGATTGAAGATGTTCTCTATTTGGCTTGATTTGGATGAGGCTAATGGCAATCAGAAAGACTATAATAAAAATATAGGTCCTATTTTTATGATAGAAGTTAGACTTTTAAATAGATTCAATGCAAGAAATTGAAGTATCATACTAACAGTATTTTTCAAAGACACAGTATTAAGTGATTACACATATAGGAAAAATTGCTACTTATAATATTTTTTATTTTTAAATTGTTATAATAGCAAAAAGAACCCAGGCTATTGTTCAAACACAGTGGAGACTAGAATGCCTATCTCAAAGAGGCAAATCAAAATGGTCATCATTCTTTGTAGTCCAAACTATTATTAAACTGTTTACATGTATATAATAGCCTACAATTTCCACCTGACAGACCTACAGTCTGTACACATCATTTGTAAAGCTAAAATAGAGACAAGCAGTAGTTCAGCTAGTCCAGTTACAAGATGTGGAGATCCAGCAACCAGGACATAAACTGGTCAGACAATTACTTTAGCCTTGCACTACTGGACAGAAGGGGATGAAGCATCTCTAATGAACCGGCTCAGTGTGTGTCTTTCCAAAACAAACACAGACAACTCCAAGTTATTGTCTTGTGCATCATCTCTGAGTATTACTGTAGACATGGAATAGAAATAAGATCTGCTGAACTCAGATCTGCAAAAAACAATTAGCTATTAACTGAAGACCATAGAAGAATCCACTTACTGCAGTTAGAGACACTTACCCAGCAGGGCATTGCGCCCGTTGTCATCTGGCAGGAATCTTTTATCCACAGCACAAACCAACAGATGATCAGGTAAGTTTGGTGACTTTGCACCAACAAGTAAAAAGCCAGATGGCACCTCAATATGTTCATTTGAAATAGAAACCAGTCTCAAATCTTTACCAGCCTGGCAGAAACCTAGAAAAAAATCAATTCAACTTATTTTAAGTTGGCAAGATTTTTTTGTTTAATGCTTACAATTTCTTCATTAAAGGACTTCCTATATTTTTAATGAAAAATAAGGTCTTGCCCTCTAAAATCAAAGGAGTACTAAAGAATAGTTTTCTCCCATGCATTTTGGTCATACATAAAGGTTCTACCAGTACAATAAAAAAAATTGGAAATGTACAGTGAAGTTTCTCTTGACGGTATTTTGCAACCTACATATTTAAGGGACTATTCACTAACATCATCAGAATTTAGGTCAAACATTCAAAAATGAAGATAATAAGTCTCAATATCAATGAATTTCACCAGGGTTTCCTGGGTTTTCGAATATCTTTGACAGCTACATAAAATGAGGTACACTTTAAACAGAAAAGAGTGATGATAAGTCCATAAGAAGTATCACCTTCATTTTAGCAAATGCCATGCCTGCAAACTCAACCTTTTAAAGGTTATGGTGCCTTAGAGAATAGGTGCCAGGTGTTCTAACACAAATGCTACTGTGACACACTGAGCAGAGACCCTGTCAAACATAAGAGCAATTGAGAGCTTTCCAGCTTTATGTGGCAGGCAATGAACACTGACATTTTTAGGATTTCTGTATCATATAGATTATCTCATTCTGATTAATTACAGGGGTAATGGCCTCAATCCTACCCTTTTCAACAGGGCAAAGGATTCTGACAGCATGGCTATCTTACCATCAGTAGTGCAACATCCTTCTGGGGGAGGCTTCATCTGGTAAGAAATAGGAGGACTACTTGATTCTGAGCCTTCTTCTTCCTCCTCTTCTTCTTCCTCTTCCTCATTATCTGCTCTGCTGCCTGCTACAAATTATCATAGCATAAATGACTTAGACAACAGAAAATACTGGCAAGAAACCCATGAATGAACAGGGTGACCCAGTTCTAGAAAGTGTTACAGCAAACCATATTCTCTTCTCTTGACAATGACTTTGCTTTTGCCAGCTCCTGAAATTTGTTGTTTCCTTAAAGCTCCAACTTCCAGTCATCTTGTAATAGAATGTCTCACATCAAAAAAACAAAACTATTAGTTCATGTGCAAAAACAATTCGAAAGTGTGATTCAACTGCACCTGAGAAAGTAAAACACACTAAAGGACAAACATAAAGCAGCCTCAATTTATTAAGTTTTAAAATCTCATTATTTTAAGTTAACTGCACAATTTTTAGAGGCCTAACTTCTAGTGTTTTAACTCTCACTGATCACAACAATGTAACTGTATCCTTTGTTTATAATATTAACAGCCAATAAAACCCAAAATCATTACTTCTTAGCCCTTTAGAATTTCCTGGCTAGAGCCAAAGTACAGATTTATTAATTAGGTATTCATCATGTCCTTGATTTCATACATGAAACTGAAAAAATGGTTCCTGCTTGAAACTAGCCTCACCATGGATGATACCATGGCAAGAACACCTAATTCTCAGGCTGCCTGTCTCCTACCAGAATCCAGAGCCCTGAGCAATGCACTGATGCTCCCTGTCCAATGTCAAGGGGAGGCAGATGTCCAGGATGACGACTCACAGCAGCCTGGACATGGACTGTGCTAGTCTGGGAGGAAATACGGAGGCAATACTGAATGTTGGAGAGGAATACAGGATGTAAACTTCGGTTTTTAGAAGGCTTTAAGTGTATATTTAGGCACATTTCAGGTGTATGTTTCAGCCCTTCAACTAGAGACTGTTTCTTTCCTTCTCTCCACCCACAGGACGTTTTTTTCATGCATGATACAACAGCTCCAGCAAAACATGCTGCCCAACGACTCCATCCCTGCTTATGGCTCAGATACACTCATGGCAAATGGGAAAAATATGGCAAGCAGAGGAGTGCAACCAAATGGTAAATGGGCGGAACACTTTACAGACAGGACTGAGGAAAATTTTAGGTCAAAAGTACTAAGTGAACCCAGTGGGGTTTATGTCTTAAGCTTATAAGCTTCTAGGTGTCTGTAGGGCCGTGCCTGAGACGTAACTGCAGCAAACGCCACACGAAGAGCTCTCACTGGCAAAACTGGGTGGTGAAGAGCTGCAGGTGCTTGAGGATCAGCAGGCAACCAAATATCTGTTTGTACTTGGGCAAGTACAAGAGCAGTCAGGCACTGACATCATTCTGTTGATCCAGTTTTTAGTGTTGAAACAGACAAACAAAGAAGCACAGTGCAGAGATCCTCCAAAGCTCAGTGTCAACTGCATGTACTCTCTTTGCTTAAACTGACTTTGTACCACACACTCAGAATCCCAGAGTATATCATCCAAGATTTCTCTTTTTTTTCCTATGACCCTCCTCAGAATATCTTTTTATTTTATTGACTTATTATTACATAATCAGCTAGATAAATTCTACAGGATAAATGAGAACTATGGAGGAAGCAAAAGAAAGTAAATCTGGAGTTTGGAGATTTGTCTGAAAATGTCATTAAGACATATCCCTGTCTAGAAGAGGATTTGAAGGGTGTGTTTACTTCTCAGTATCTGAATACCAAGCTCAATCCCGGTGAACACAACTAAGGACAAAATACTAAAAACTAAGGGCATGGTCTAAAGACAAGAATGCTGCAAGTGAAAGAAGGGGGAAATGAAGCTCTCCATTTTTGCTATTTATGAAAAGGGGAAATTATGTGTCATGACTTAACTTTGGTCAACATCCAAAATCAATGCAAAAGGACTGAATCTGGTCTCCTCTCCTTCTCCATACTTCCAGACATGAGGTTTCTTTCTTCTTTTTTGTGCCAGCTCTGACACTTACTGGAGCCTTTACTGAGCCATCCCAGCTTGCTAAACCAGAAAAACACTAAGCAAACAAAAGTGAGCATTTTTTTACTGGGTTTATGTATTAAATTAGCACAGTGGAAGATCCAAAAGATGCCAAAATTAACGAAAAGAGAGAAAACAGGAATATATGGAGTGAGCAGAACAAGATGTGTGAGTTTCCCCTTTGGGCACTGGTAAACTGTGAGGTTTATTCAACCATAACAGATGACTTAAGAAAGAGATTAAAAGGGGAAGAGCTACAGCACTTCCACTTCAAAAGTGGAAAAAGAGCAAATATGCACACAAGCATGAGCTGCTGCCACCTGTAACTGGCATTGTTAGGGCTTCTGCTACTTGTTTTTTATTAACAGATCTGCAGTTTCTGCTTCCATTTTACTTTTAAAGAAGGGCCTCATCAAAGCACTCAAAAAAACCCACTTCAAAATAAAAAAGCCTTCAGAATGTCAAAGAAAGTTTGTATGTGTCTGTTCCACATTGTTCTTAAACAATTCCAAAAGAACACACAATCGAGTACTCAAAACTAGAGACAGGATGAGGCAAAAGTGGACTCAGAACTCCTGCCTTCATGGTGTATGTTCCAGAACTAGGCAGTCAGATGATGTAACTTCACATAGCTCCATTAAACCAACAGCCACACTGTGAAGATTTTCTCCATATTTTATTTACATTTTTTCACAGGCATTATAAACACCATTGTTTGCTTGAAAGAAATGCAGTTTGGTTCTCATCAAGGATTTTTCCGACCTTTATGTTATATAGTTGTGATTAAGACATTTCACGAGGAAAATTCTTCTCTTCGTGTGGTATAATTTAAATATAAGTAAAGTTCTGAAAATATAATTTCTAATAATTGGCAATCCAGTACAAGGGTTTTATTTGCAGTTTACATAACTGGGCTGAGATATGCAAGGAACCTAATTCTAAACAACCCTGACTTCTATTGCAAAAAGTTTTTAATGCACATTTCCATCTATTGGCATTTGCATAGATGTTCTGCAATCAAAAATGGTAAGAAAATAAAGATGAGTTTAGAAGACCCTCATTAGAAATGTACAGCCAGTGAGACCAGCAAACTGTAGGTTTTTTGATAAAATGAAAAATCTAGTGCTTTGCTTAAATTATGATAATGTTTCTGGACTAACTTAAGCACGACATGAATGTGCCAGGTCTGGAGATGAGGAGAAACATATAATAATAAAAGGGGGAAAAAACAACCAACCAACAAAAAAACTAAAACACCAACAAACCAGAATGAAAAAAAACCCCATACTATTATGGGAGCCAAGGCATACATTAATAATATGCCTGTTTTGTTGGGGTTTTTTTTCTTTCTCAAAAATAGAACGTGTAGACTAGAAAACTATACTCACTGAAGTAATTTTTTTAAAGGACCTTAGGGTGCTGGTTGACAGAAGACTGGACATGAGCCAGTAGTGTTCCAAGATGACCAAGGCCAATGGCATCCTGGCCTGTATCAGGAGCAGTGTGGCCAGCAGAACCACGGCGGTGATTGTCCCACTGGTGAGGCCACACCTTGAGTGCTGTGACCAGTTCTGGGCCCTTTAGTACAGGAAAGACACTGAGGCCCTGGAGCATGTCCAGAGAACGCCAATGGAGCTGGTGAAGGGTCTGGAGCACAAATCTGAGGAGCAGCTGAGGGAATTGGGGATGTTTATCCTGGAGAAAAGCAGGTGCAGGGGTGACCTTATGGCTCTCTGTAATTATCAGAAAGGAGGTTGTAACCAGGTGGGAGTCAGCCTCTTCTCCCAGGTAACTAGTCATAGGACAAGAGGAAATGGCCTCAAGCTGCACCAGGGGAGGTCCAGTTTGGACTTCAGAAAGATTTTTTTTTTTTTTCCACTAAAATGGTGATTAAGCATTGGAACAAGGCTCCCCAGGAAAGTGATGGAGTCACCATCCTTGGAGGTGTTCAAGAAATGACTGGACTTGGAAATGGCTTAGTTGACATGGTGGTGTCCAGTCAAATGTTGAACTTGATGATCTTGGAGGTCTTTTCCAACCTTAATGATTCTATGATTCTTTCTATAATTCTATTTTAGGCATAAATTATCACAACAAATATGTAATGATATTAAGCTAGTATCACTGTCTAGGCAACTTTTTTCCTGACTCAGGTGGTCTTTTAAGTATCAAAAGAAGACTGAAACAACTTTTTCAAACAAAAAAATATAAACACATAAACAGCAACAAATTACAACAGGTGGTAGATAAAGCTGAAAAAACATGTCTGATTTATTTTTTCTTAAACAGACTATATACTCAGTTTTAAGGCTCTCTAGAAATTTTAATCTTGTAACATCATCACATCCAAAACTCAGTCCTATTTATCAGTGGCTGGTTTTGCTGCCAAATGCTGCTTTGAACATCTATAATGTGTTATCAGTCCACAAAATGGAAAGCCAGAACACTTGGGTTGCATTGACCCCCTGCCCCATGTTGTCAATATTTATATCATGTCTACTTGACCACAGGGAAGTACTTGCTGTACTGAGGACCAAGGGGCAGCTATGACCGAGGGTCAGAGAGCCAGGGCAAAAGCAAGGCGACACTGAGAGGCCTGCACAAGCCTCCAAGGATGTCTCTCTGCTTCAGATGCCTTCTGGCACTCAGAGCACACAGATTCATGTAGCTGGAAGCAGAAAATCCAATTTAGGACAAGGCTGCAGTACATGAGACAAGCTTGCAGACCTCCCCCACCTAGGTCCCTCCAGAGCTCCCCTTGTCTAAAACTTTTGTGAAAGGACTGTTCTCTGCCAGGCTGTTATGAGACTTTTAATTATAGTTCCATTCTGTTTCCATTAACTACAAAGAAAACAGAATCAGCCTCTCAAGGTTTGGAAAGTTCTTTGAAAGCCTTGAAAGAAAGAAGTTGCAGAAGTGTGAAATCGCACTTTTGTTCCTGAACAATGCATCTGCTCCTGTGGCACCTTTCCTAACTGATGTCATAATCAATTTTGTGACATCACAGTTGGTTGCCATGGAAGAATTTATGAAATCCTTATGGAAGGGTTTGATAGAAAGATCACTTACTCTAGGGAATAAGCAGCATATACATTTAAACAATTAATGTATGTTCATTATTATGTCCAATATTAGCAAAAAAAGAAAAAAGAGGAAATCACTAAGCATGTGTGAACTGATTCTTTTTTCAAGGAATGTCTTCTCAGTTGTTATCATGAGACAATAGCTAGGAGTTTAATCTGTGCAAAATAATTTTATCTGTTACTGCTTCTTGGCCTGATTTGTGTGGATGTGTGTTACTGTGGATTGTTAACCACTACGCATTTCCCACTACACCTACAGCAAAGTATGATGGGGGAAGTAGATGTGGACAAAAGACATGAAACATCATCCTCATGAGAGAAGTGGCTAAACAATCAAGTTATTACACACAACCTTGCACAAACATGCCAATGTTAGGCACACATCAGTAAACTCACTGGAAACCATGAGGCCACTACATATAACAACACATCAAACACCAAATTGTATAATGAATTTACTTATTCAATCCATCCAGTTCATTTAAACTACACTACTTAAAAAAAAAAAAAAAAAAAAGA
>VXAU01003369.1:627442-654002 GCA_013399695.1 Formicarius rufipectus
AAAAAAAGAGCAAATGAAACTCGGAAAAGCAGGCTTCTTTATACACAGACACAAATTCAGTGAGAAATCCTACCTGTTAAATGCCAACTCAAGCAGGGTTTGTGAGAGTACACATCCTAAATTTTAACTTTTGCAATCACAGATTAACGACAAATATTATGCCCAAAGTAGTTTAAAACCATCTCAAAAGCTAAAAAAATATTTCTGCTGTATTTATGCATATTGAAAATCAGGCTTAGCATGTCTGGTTTATAAATTTATCACGTGTTTACTATCATTTGCTGCATAACTTTCAGCAGTATATGATACACTATAGGATAACAGATTTATGCTCCAAATCTCCAAAGACTTCTCCACAAAATTAATGGAACAATTCCTAGTACTTCAATTTCTGTTTATAGATAAATCTGAACAAGCAAGTGGCTTAATTTTGCCAGAATAAAAGCAATGCAGTTTGTATTTTTAATATAGTTCTAATACACTTATATACATAGATCATAAAAAAGAAATAAAAACTTCTGGTTGTCCATATTATGATTTGAAATAGGCATGCTGAGCCGTGGGAGAGCAAACAGCAGAATTGTCTTTGAGCAGAAACAGAAATTTCATCATTTCCTACCTTCCAGTGATGACAGTTGCTGTTCAGCTTCCAAATACAACTGAGAAAAGATTGGTCTGGGAACTAAGTTGTTTGAGCGGAGAGAGGCCTCAATAGAATTATGCAACACTTCTTCAAACCGTGTTGTCTTGAGCTGACCAGCGTAAGAATTTCCCATCTTCTCAAAAAATAAAAATAGTAAAAGAGACAAGAAGAAAAGCAAAAAAAAAAAAAAAAATATTACAATTTAAGCACTCGGAACTCAATCACTGCATGCTGATGTCAGGCTCAACATTTCTCAAGACAGGGAGACGCTTCACTGTCCACAAAGAAAGGCAAAGGAAAAGAACATTGACTGCAGCAGCCACTAAGCAGATCCTGCTGGTAAATTACAGGAAGTTATCTAAAAGTAACAGCTTTCTGTAATTTAGCAGAAAGGCAGCAAGCTTTGACACCTTGAAAATGTGGGTAGAAATCTAATTCAAGTAATTCCTTGGTTTATATAGCAATTGAGTAGATGCATTTCCAGCAGACAGAAATCTATTGTTAAACAGTATTTTGGCTTTAAATTATTTGAACATAAAAAATGTTACAGGATCTGGGTAATAGCACAGTTTTGTGTATTTATCTTTGTATGGTCCATCATGGCTGAACACTCATGACTAAAGCAGTTTCACATCTCTTCCACATAAATAATGTGGCATTGCTGTAACTCAGAGATTGTGAAATGTAACAACTTTTCCTTTTCACTCAAAGCAGTTTTTTCTCCTGTAAACATTTTTTTGTTAGACTAAGACAATATAAATTATCTATTTGGTATTGTATTTATTTACGAGGACTTTACTTCTAGTGAAACCATACCATTTATTCATTCTGTCACTGAGCAGGCAGTCTATTCCAGCTCAATAGCCCACATACTTAACTGCCGCCTACTTTGCACAGAGAACACAATGAACTGGTATAGCCAAAAGCCATGTCAGCTTTCTTTTCCTATTACAAAGTAGCTCTTGCCCTGGGCCCCATGTCCTTTCCCTCCTCAAGTAACTGTGAATAGAAAGCATGAAACGCTTCCTGTTTGCGCAGTAATTCCTAAACACTGAACAGCCCCTCCTCAGCACTGGGTACTGCTTGGGACATTAGTGTGTTGGGAAGCATCCTGTAAGAATCAGTCAAGCAAAAGGAAAACTCCTGTGAAATCACACACTGCTCTTCTTGGAAAAAGGGGTTTGAAAGGAACAACATGCAAAGTTGTTAATTCGGATATCTTCTTATGACCTTTTTAAAGCATATTTTACATATATAGTCATATTTTTGTATACCTGTTTTGTATCATGTTAATGCTGCATAGAGAGTAGAGTTAATACTGCATGATATAACACTGTTATAATTTGTATCTATTAATAGAATCACAATAAGACTTAGAAAACAATGCAGGCAGTATTTAGTGATGATTTGGATTAAAAGCAGGCACTACTGACAAAATATTCATGTATACATACAAAATCAAAATGAGAAGCTGCAAAGTCTATTAGTGATGTTCAGTGCTAATATGGAAGTCAGGATGCACCTTCTCTTCCAACACAGAAATCAGATTACAGTTCCCTTTGCACACTGATAGGAACCCTCTGACTTCTTTTAAGTACTGCTGCCCTGTACACCAAATATAGCTGAAGACAATGAGGAAAGCCTGACATCAGCAGTGTCCTTAACAAGCTTTATCAGAGGTGTATGCAGGAAAACCAAGGTCAGGCTCTGAAATGAATTAGATTAAATGCTGTTTCTACACAAAAGAACTAGAAGATATTTAGCTCTAATTTTAATCCATCTTTCAACCATCATATGAATTGTCTTTGTTACAATGATGTTTTATTGCATTTATTAATGTACCAAGGACAAATAATTATCAAAATACTTGACAGATACCTATTTTATTCTTTTCTCTTTTAAATTCTTTCCTATATTATAAACTCGTTTTTTCTCTTGTTACGTTGCAGGCATCTGCAGGCTCAGGGACCCATCTCTGTCAGGGACAGGTACAATGCAATTCTACATGACTGATCAACACAGTCTTGAAAGTCCAGACTAAAGAAAAATAAAAACGTATGAACATGCTCTCAACATGCTAACATTTGAAGTTACATTTTCAGGAATGGAAAAAGCATTAATCTATTATCTATTCCACATATCTTTTTATATTGATTGCTCTATTTAAATACACATTCTAAACATGAAAAATTAAGAGAACATCCAAAAGTCTTTTTGCACTTAAAAAACCTCACTGATAGAACACAAAAAGAAAAGTTTGACTGCAGTGGCAGAGGCTTGTCTTACAAAGGGTTGGATTCTACCTGTTCTGAACATGACCACACAAAGCAGACCAGTCTAGCTGATTTTCAAACTTACTTCTTTAAAAGCTTTATTAAAGCACATGAAAAATAGAAAGTTTTAAAATTCATCCAGAGGGAGATGAAACATTCGAAACAACTCAAAAGCATTATCAGATGAACAGGCACGTGGACTGCTTTATGCAATACGGGCTTAGTTACTCTACTGATCACTATCTGGATGTAATTAAAATTATGAGAAAACACTATAAAATTTCTGTTTATAAACTCTATTTCACAGACACAGTCAGCTATTATTCTGTGCAGATTATTAGGAAAATAAATAGAGATACTGTTTACAGGGATTTAATGCTTTTTGCTCAGGATTTATAGAGCCTGCTAGTATTCAAAACAGAAACTGTATTTAACCCTGAGGATGGCCAAAACCATCACCTTATCAATGTGATGTTAAGCAGTAAGTTAAGATGAAATTATTTGTGTAAGAGGCAAGTCATGAGATCCTTTGTGACACAACCATGTTTGTTTATCCATTGGGGTTCTAATTAAATTCTGGGAATGGGTTAGTAAAATGAAACAAAAATATGCTTTGTGAATTTGTAAACTCTTGTGTACTTGTGGGATCTTACACAGTATAGACACAATCTTAAATCCAGAAATCTATTTTGGATTTAAGAAGTATTTAAGTATTTAAGTATTTAAGAAGTGATAAGTATTTTATAGCCATTTTTCATCAACAAACATACCCACTGGAACAAGAAAATGGGCAATGCATGAGCTTTTTTTTTGCCATCATCAGCCTTTGCTGATCACCCAGCAATCATCTGTTGCAAAAGAAACTACTTAACAAAAGCAAGAAAGGGAGAAGCCCACTAACTTTTCTTTAAAGTTTCTCAGATTGTGGCATCTGAATTGTCAACTGCTGACTCTGTGGCATCAGGAAGCAAAGCGTCCTACATTCCTGCTTCAATGAACTCAGCATTCCCAGCTCAGATTTATATCCCTCATGGACACAAGTGGGTGGCACAGGCTAAACTTCAAAATGCTTGTGAAATTCCAAGACATGAACATAGATGGTGACCAGATCTATTAAAAACCAAAAAACAACAACAACAACAAAAAATACTGTCACAGAAAGGATGGCCCTCAACCCCATCTATTGATAAATCAAAGGGCACCTCCCTATCACATGGTCAGTTTCCACGGAGAGCATATGAAGAAAAATACTTGTCAACATAAAGAGGACAAAAAAGGGAAAGAGGTAGACATGGAAGGGCTGCATAAAAGCATAATTAAAAAGACAAAAACTACTCTGAGCAAATTGAAAGCCTAAGAAACAACGGCAGATACAAATGAAGCAGGTCAGGACAGTGTCTTAGAAACCTATGGATAACGTTGGCAAAGAGAGATGCCAAGTCGGGGCATCTGAAAATGAGAGTGGAAGTGTGTTAGTCACTGAAATTCTTCAAATTCCAAACAAGGAACTGCCAGGATTCCTGTGAAAACAGGGATTGATTGACTAAGAAAAACAGGGATCTTCTAAAGGGTTAATGTCTGTCACATAAAACAACTTGTCAACTTCAAGTTCAAGCTCAATTGAACTAGTCAGAGTTTGAAGAAAACCTGCACTGTTCTGTTCTGAGCCTGTGTTCCACTGCTGTGATTTAGAACCGGAGTTCCCTCTCAGCCATGTGGGCAATACCTACGTTGAAAGCATGACAGTGAGTGTAGCAGCAGCCAATTGCCAGTTGCAGCAGGACAGTCCCATCACCCAGATCTTGGAGGGAGATCTTTTGCACACCAGGATAAAGAGGGTGACACACCAGGGACTTTGTAGTTGCAGTGAGGAGCATTAGGAGGCTTATGAAACTGAAGATGTAGCACAGCAATTCTGAGCAAATATATTCTATACCTAAGACAGACTGGATATCCTGAGGAACACTGTGGACTTTGGAGCATGGAAAGTAATCCAGGGCTTTTGACAGCTCCCCTAGAAACAGACTGATAAAGAAAGTCTGCCCTCAGCAGACACTGAGGAAACTAAAGAGTGTGTGTGAGCTGTGTTAAGAAGGCTTGAAAAAATAATCAAGGTTGTTAAGTGGGAAATTAAGAAGACACAGTTGATTACTAAGTCAATCTAAGATATAACTTGAAAATTATTACAGGAGGAAATATTTCATATTGAGTCGCTGATTTTTTGCATTATAAAATATAACTGACATTACTACTTTAATACATTAATCCTTCCACCAAAACTGTGTAACAATGGATATGTTTTCCCAGTTTGAGAAGTCAGCTTTCATACTTTTGAAACAGTTTAACCGACTAATTTCTATTGTCTCATTTCTAAGAGGAGAACAGTAAGATGTTCCCAAGCTCTCCGAAAAGAATCTGTTATTGCTATGACAAGAGGCAGTTTATCACTTGCATAAAATGAGAGGTTTTGTTTGGATGGACTATGGATTTAGGTATCCAACAGGCTACAAAAATTTGCCTGGCAGGAGGGAGAAAGCATTCTTTACTGCAGGTTAACAATTTGTTAACAGATTAGTACCAGAAAATCTGTTAGAATGATCCTTTTGCTCTTTAAACTTGAGTTACACTCATCTAGTAAGGTAAAAAATCCATCAATATTTGTAAAGTTCGATAAAATCTCAGTAATTCTTTAAAACCTACATTAAAAGCATCATTCTCATTAGGAAGAAAGAAATCCTAGGGTAGGGACTTACATGAAAATGTAACTATTAGAAGAAAAATAAATCTGGAGACAGCACAGAACCGATTCTCTTTAACAGTAGTGATACATACTGCAAAATACTCCTCGTGGATTCAGTTCAGCCATATCATGTTTTACTTTTATTTCCATGAACCTATCTGCAGTTACAGTATTTTGTCTAGCTTTGGATTAATAATAAATTATTTTTAATCTTCTATATTAGCAAGTATTGTGTAAAAGTGATACTGTAGTAGTAAATCTATTCTCATAGGTTATATAAAATTCTTGATTTGGGTGAACTAAAAGACACTCTGATATTCACGTCCCACCAGACTCAGTATAGTATTATAGGTTATGTCTTTACTATTAACTTCAAAATAAGTTTACTCCATAAAATGCCTTTTGGGAACAGTCAGTGGCACAACATAACACCTAAAGTGTGCATGGGAACTTGCTCTGCAAGCACCAGAGTCATGCCAAGACATTACAAGAGAAAATTGATTTCTGGCACACAGGAGTTTTTCCTGCAACTGTTTAATTTACTAATACAGCTGTAGTTCATATGGGCAAAGACAAAGAAAAAATTAGTTCTCCAGAAAAGCAACCTAGTTGCTCATGTACCACAAAATTATCACTTGTAGAAATAATTTACAAAGCTTTTTCTTTCTCAGTACAAAGCCACCTACAGGCATAGTAAATAGGTGGACTATTGCCAATTTCTCCAACACTATTAGTTTCTGAAAGTCAAATCTGTTTCTTCAAACTATTGTGCCAGAACGACTTGGCAGAAAGAGAGAGGAAAAAATGGTTCAGAAGACTGCCGTTTATGTCAGAATACTGGAGTGTGGAAAACATTTCCTCATTTGACATCACTTTCAGACCAATGTTTCACCAAAAAGATTTTCACCAGAATCTTTAAAAAGGGTTTGATTTTCTTCTGCTAGTCTTTCCCAGAAAGAGAAATTTTCAAGCTCCAAAAGATTCTGAGAAATGAAATTACAATCTTCTACTGAGCTCAGCTCTGTCATACCAACAAGAATAAAATCAGTAGTCACTTATGGATCTGCTGCTTGAAATCCACTTCTTCTTCAGGGAAGTAATTTATTCCTCAGTAGTAAAGCTGTCAGATGATTGACAAGTCTCTAGTCATTCTGTGTTTCATATATGAATAAAGTTTGGCAGGGTACTAGACCCCATTTGGCCATTACATTTTAAAGGCAACATAAATCCTCCAAATAAAACCAATTACCTTTGCCAGAAATTCTTGCTCATTCTCTGTTACTAGATCACAGAACTTCTGTAAGTCCTGTGGAATTATATGAGAAATGTTATCTACAGACTAGTCCCAGAGACTGGTTTCCTAATAATGCCCCTCTGGAAAGTAGCTCATAATTAAACCTGGAGATTCTGATAAAGGCTGATGACAGGTCACAGAGAAGTTAACCCCACCATCATTACACAGCCAAGAACAACTTTGGTGCTGTTTCCATAAAGTGAATATACTGCAAGAACACTACTCGGCTCTCTCTATCTCTTTTCTTTTGTGTTTGATTTTGATTTGAAAATCAAGCTGACTACAAACACAGATTTTCTCCTGCATTAACAGTGAGACGACTCCCTCCACTGATTCGTGTTTCCAAGCAACAGGACGCTGGAACGTGAGTGCAGATCGAGAGGTGCTGAGCTTTCGAGTGCACTGGGAAGAGGGGGAACTGGGAAGACGCCACTAAGGTTTTTGGCGACTTTAGATTCCAAGTCAAATTGCTTCTGTTAATCACTGGAATAATTTCTCTCACTCACTGCAGAAATAACTGGGAAGTGTATTTATTCTCAGGAGATTGCTGCAGGGGTTCATATGGATGTCGCTGCAATGAAATCAAAAATAAGAAATTCCCCCCACCTACTGAAAAATTAAACCCATCTCTTAACTGATCTACATGAAAATGGTTGAAAACCAACTTGGACAAATCAATGTTAAACCTCATCAATAAAAACACTATTAAAGACGTGTTGCTTTCTTTTTTCCTTAAGGTAGATAATAAATCAAATTTTTAATGGATCATTCCTTATATGGAACTATTTCATATCCATTTTGGCCACAGTAAAGACAACTTCCTCTAAAACCAAGTGTTTTCTTATTTTTTGCTGAAATCTTCCAACTGCAAACCAAAGAGTATTACTTCTGAGGACAGTGTGCATTTTTTCAATGAAAATGCTACAATTCATGCAGGGGAAAGTAACAAAACTGGCAAATGAATATGAATATTTTCTACATTAAAAGGAAAACTAATTTCTAGATATGTCTACCAAAAAAAAGCAAAACAAAAAAACCAAACCAAACCAAAACAAAACCAACCAACCAACCAAAAACAAAAAAAAAAAAGGCAAAAAACAAAAAAAAACCCCAAAAACAAACAAACAAAACCACCCAAAAACCAGAAAACCCCAATTAAAAACCACACACACACAAAACCACTGAAACAAACAACAGAACAAAATAAAACAAACAAAAAAACCCCAACTTCTCACACTAACTCAACTTTACATTGAACCAAAAAAATAAGGCTTGACAAAATCCAGAGATATCTAAGTTGTCATAAACCCATTAAAATATACAACTCTGCTGGAAGATCCATACTAAGGCATGTTGGCAATTTAAAGACAAGGAATCGAAGCTGTGACAGCCTACATTGTAGTTTTCTGGGGAAACAGAAAAGTCCAATTGCTATCAAATCCCTTTGAATATTCAAGGATGAAAGGCCATTTTGGTTTTAAGGTGTAGTTTGATCTTCCTTTATGACTACAGACAACTTAAACTTCCTTCACCCTAGGAACCTTTATGCCTGCTCTCAAATCAATGCTGAATTTTTCTGAGATATTGGACGTAATGATTTGTGTTAAAATGACACTATATTTTAGATTATTTAATATGGAAGAAAAAATAACAAGATTCAAATTGCTCACACAAGAAAAAACTTTGTGAAAAGCATACATTGGATTACTATTCCAGTTATAAAAAATCATAAGCAATATTGGGACTGATGTCTAATAAAAACCTGTATCTGCAAAAAGAATTCAGAAGAAATAATAATTAGATTTTTTTAAAGGTCTCTTAGCATCTCTTATTAACCTATTTCTTAATTATAATTTTCACTGGACATCTATTTTCAGACATCGTGATGATACAGATTTTCATGTAGTTGCTTTTTGGTTTAGCATGAACCTTCTTTTCATAGACATATCATTCCTTGATATCTTGACAACTGGGCTAAGGAACCACCTCATAAAAATAAATGTGGGTGATAATCCAGTGTTGTATTAATAGTGCAGACTGAGCCTAATACCAGATATGGCAATAAATACCCTTAGGCAATGGCACTTCATCCCATCAATTCTTTCACATTCCTCTTCAGGAAACAATGTATTCTGATGCAGATTTCTTTGATTTTTGTGCAGGATCTTGTAAACTTTGCAGGTGTTACTGGAGACAACATCCCTTATCAGCAGCTTCCAGCATAGTGTAGCTGATAAGTTTTACTATTTCTCTGGCACAGAACTCTGACCCTATCGCTGGTCAGGCAGCTCTGCCTTGGCTCCCATTTGGCTTTTGTGTATTGCTTTGATCAGCTCCTGGCTTTGGATGAAAGCAGTTAGTTCAGAGACCACCTTCAAACTCTCTTAAAAAACAAACAAAAAAAAATTACATACATAAAACCAATTGAGCTTGTTAAGCAGCAGGAAGAAGCTAAGTAGAGGGAGGAGAAAGGGAGGGAAGGAGGTGCCACAAATCAGTGCTAGGAAGCAATGATCAAAGTGGTGACTGGAAAATTAGTAAAAAAATGATCCCAAGTTGTACAGCTCTGGGTCATTCCCTTTTCCAGTTCCGTAAGTGCAAAGGCTCTCTCACTATTACCCAAGAAAGAGACACAACTCTTTCCAAGAATTGCCTTACACATCTGCTCTGTGCCTTTGAGTACAGCCACTTGAGATCTTAGAGCAAAGCAGCAGAAACAGACGGGCATGCCAGGAAAGAGATTATCTTGAAATGCATGTTTTCCAAAGGAAATTCTAAGAAATCAGCACTTGGGGCATAGTGCTCTTCCTTCCGTTTACTGTGCTGTAACAGTTTCCAAGAATCTTTTCTGAATCCAAAAGGAATCTACAAAGAGTAATGCTACACTGAGTGTACAGGTCAGCTTTGGAGCCATCCTTAAAACCAGACTTCTGTTTTTCCTTACCCCGAGCCTTCCCCTGCAGGCTCGTTCCTGGAAGCAGTGTAAATGCACACACGGAGACTGGGATGCTTAAAGACACTTTGGAGCTGTCTCTGTCACAGCAGCAGGGGCACAGAGCCAGTCTCTGTGGCAGTTCTCCAAGGATACACACAGGTTCAGAGGCTTTACCTCATTCACAACAAATGGCCTCATTGCTTAAAAGACAGCTTCACTGATTTCTACTAGAAGAGCACACTACACTGTATCTGGACCGTAGTTTCCATCTAATGAACAAAGAGTGGACACAAATACGATGGGAGCAGTCTAAAATATGCCTCACAAGCTGTGGAGAGCAAATACATCTCTAGATAAATACATCGCATTGCAAAATAAATCTGAACATCATGGTACACTCTATCAGGAGATTAATAGCACATGTATTATATGTTGAAAATACATTAAATAAGAAACATTTGTAAACATAAATATACAATCCAAAAGCATTAAACAAGCATCTTTAGTTAAAAGTATCACTACATAACTCAAATGTAATTGATTTAAGAACATGAACTTAGGAGTTTGAGATCTGAGCTGTCTACTTTAAGAGTTTAAAAATTCAAGTTGCCTGTGGGTTTCTTTAGTATTTCAAAGTTTTCCTGAAAGGAAAACACTCATACCAAAGACAGCAAATGACTACAACGTACAGAAAATGCAGACAAATTAACATTTAAAACATGAATATTATCTGTAAAATGTCTCTCAACTACAAGATTTGAACAGCAGTCAAGAAAGACAGTGAGAGCATGTCATCTTAAGATATATTACCATTTGACAGTATTTTTCAGCATGAAAACATGTAGTAAAATCATACTGTACTGTAATGAAAGCATGTGCTCCTCAGTGACTTCCAGTAAATGACTCCCGAAGTTTCATATCCTGATTGCACTGCTGAACATCTTACACCTGTGGTAATTGCCAGTGATTATGTCTTTATGGAATTTTCCTTTTTTTTTTTTTTTTTTTTTTTTAAAAGAGTCTGCTGCTTGGCAAATTGGTTAGCACACTTAAGGCTCCTGAGTCAGCACTGTACACAACTGAACAACTCAGTCAGGTCGCCATGACATGAACACTCGCCTGTCACTGTAGAGCACAAGAAGGTTTCAAAGCTATCTATTCTGCAACTATGGCAAAAACAAAGTAATGAGACCACAATATTCCCTGGCAAGCTGTTCTCTAATTTGTGTGCTGGCTACACTACATGATAAATGGTGTGACTTTATGTCTTATTAATACAGAAGTGCTGTGCTGGGTCATGGTGCTCCTGGTCAGGCACATATCAATCTGTCAGTCTGAAGCATTATTAACATCAACAGCTTTGCTGCAGGTTTTTGGAAGGACTGAAGATGGGTATTTTTTAAGAAATAAGGGTGTATTATATATTTTGAATTATATAGGTATCAAGATCAGTAAAGAAAGCATAAAGTGTACACTGTTGGTACTTCATTTTGCTAACAGAAGAAAAGAGTAATAGGGGAAGAGAAATAAGACATGCATCAATATTATCTTTGTGTTGGTACTATGTTCGTAACCTTTTAATAAAAGGATAGGAAATCAAAACAATATTTGAGAGATGTTCAAGGTAACACTGGATATACAAAGAAACAGCTGTTGTACCGTGTTTAAACAAGCATTGCATCTTCTCAAGATACATCTAGAGTACATGCACAGTGAATGTTTATTTCTGGTAAAGGTGTATTTATCAAACGCTTCCTTAGGCCAGAAATTAAATCACTTCAGAAGATGAAAGTAATTATTCTGATAATTGAATTTTCTTTTTCTTGTGGCTCAAAGTCATGCAATGTTCACATATATGCTTGATTTTAAACTCAGTTAAGAATCACTAAAACGAGTAAAATCAAGCACTTGTCTAGGCTCTCAGTTGAATTAACATTCTGTATAACCTTTATATGCAGGGTACTCTGAACAATGAACAGAGACCATTTTTTGGTACAGCTTGTGAAGCTTTGTTTTCACTCTTCACTCTCAGGATATGGTTTCATGACTGGCTCAAGCTACTCTCAACTCAAGTTACTGCTGAAAAGAAATGTCTCTCACTGTTGATCATATATCCTCCCTCTGTTGTTCAGTGGCATTGACGTGGTATGAATGAAGTCTAGTAATTTTTGTAGGTAATGTCTGGCTAGATCAGACCCCTCATCTAGTTATGCATAAAGTATATGGCCATTAATATATGCAAAAGAGAAGTGCCAGAAACACATGGCTAGGGAGGGTGGTGAAAGCAGTATCTTTTTCTATAAAAAATGTTTTAACTAATACTTTTAAATTGTAAACTACAATTTCAACCTTCTGATCACACAAAGGGGAAAAAAATGAATTTTAAAGCCTATTGAGGAATTGCTTGGGGACTTCAGTGATTTAGTGCTTTCACTGAGAAGAATTTTCATATTAATGGAAAGTTTTCATTGTTTATTTGGCAATTTTTAAGAATGCATATTCTCTCTATATATGCAATATTTAAGAGGTTTTTGGACAATGCCCTTGACAACATGTTTTAACTTTTGGTCAGCCCTGAAGTGGTCAGACAGTTAGACTGGATGATTGCTGGGGGTCTCCTTCAACCAAAATACTCCACTCTAGTCTGGACAACTCTATTCTTAAATTTTAGATGAAAACACTGTGCAAAAGGATGTGAAAAAGGAACTATACAGAAAGTAGTAAATAATGACTTAGGATGAGTGACTGGTATGTTTTTCTGTTACTATGGAAGTGATCTAGAAGTTTCATAATGTTCTATACATAACACCAAATACAGAGGACTCAGTCATGTAATTTTCAAGTAGGTATAAAATCATTCAGCTAGTAGATGCAGGAATCACACACTATCCACACTGTGCAACTGTATTCCTTAAACACATTAACCGGAACAGACAGCACTTAAAAGATCATATTGGCAGCCAAAGTTTAGAGAAATCCACAATAAAAACAAACACTTCAAGAAATACATACACATAGGTGTAAAAGCACTCAATTTTTTAGAGACACTTTTAATAATTTACCAGGTCAACAACAACAGAAGCCAGAAAATTCACAGTTTAAAGACGTATAACTTGATTGATGCCAGCCTAACATATCTGCACCACAACTGGAGTGCATTCATGAACAAAATTTTTCTAGCATGCTGCCCAGGATGCTGCCAAGAACAAAGTCTAGGATGCTGCCGTGCCTGTCTCTGACTCTGTCTGCTTTGTGGCTGGAAACCCCCCATCTGTCATAAAGAATATTAGCATAGGGTAGGTGTTAAAGAAGACCATGTTAACCCCATATCCAGTAACGGAATGCAGAAAGTAAAAGAGGCCTGCCTGCTTTGGATACAGGAATGGAGCAAAAGTTCCAGAGGAGAAAGGGCAAGTGAGCACAAAAGGGCCTATTGTGTTTGATTACTAGCCAGAGAAGGAATGCCAGGAATGGGCAACGAGCATGGAGGTTATGTATAAGAGATCTTGTATACAGAAGCAGTGGGAGTTGGTCAGTATGCAGCTGCTGATACAACATACATCAGAAAAAAGGAGTTCTGCCTGTTGAAATGAGCTGCTGAGTCTGTGTGAAATGAGTGAGCGATGCAAGTGACGAATTGACAGAACAGTTTAGGGGAAAGCTGGTCATGTAGTGATCCCAACAAAAGGTATGTAAACTACATACCTCGCACCCTAGGCATTAAAGAAAAGAATCCTCTGCTTTATAACTCTTTACAAGGCATGTTTCCTAAAGGTTGAGAACACTGGGATAGAAGTGAAACACAGGACATAAAGTAAGGTTATAACCTCAGGATAACAAGATTTTCAGAAGTCCAAAGCACAGACTAAGATACAAGCACAAAAATCATAAAAATAATCATAAAAATAATTTACCAGGACATGCATTTATAAGATAGAACAAGGAAAGAGCTGCTCCACTGTGCAATCAGCAAGGAAAATTAAGAGATGATTATAAAGTTTAATGCCTTTTTTTTTTTTTCCTCCTCAAGATGAGAAAAGGTTACTTATTATCAAATGACTGATTTGTCCAGAAGCTTTAGAAGGTAAAAGTGGAGATCATTACTTGAAAACACTTAAGTTCCAGTTTGGTTCTGGCTCCAGATCCCTGACTGCCTACACTGCACACATGAGTTTACATCCATGTACAGTGCACTCAGTGTTAGCTCCATGAGTAGTTGAATATGGTACTCCTTCCTCTAGGTAGCACGGACAAGGTTGTGTCAAGTTTGCTCCCATCACAGTTCCCCACACAGTTCTCAAACAGTTTCCCACGAGGTGTGGTGCCCTCACCCACCTGTCCTCACTCCATGCTCCCAGGCATGCAGCAAATGCCATGCCCTGAGACCATGAACTAGCCGGCTGTGAAACACGTACTTCACACTGTGGTCATCTGAACACACACGCACAACACCTGTGCCTCACAGGCACAAAACTCAAGTGCAGAGCACTGCAGACACATCCCACCCATTCTGAAGGATGCCACCCTGAGCAGGGTGGGTAGGAGCCACAGCACTGCACAGCACAGCCATATCTCCTTGGACTTCATGGAGCAAGGAAACTGTATTCTCCTGGGGTAGCAAGAGATCGTCAGAGCTACCAGGAATTCAGTCTGGGATGTTCTGCATCAGTTCTTCTAAGACCTTTGCCTGTATTTTTTATTTTTCTTTTGTGTTGTTTTTTGTCCTGTAACTTCAATGTCCTTCCACTGTTTGACTGTAAATTGGAGATAACATCACTTCTTTAAGGTGCAGAGAACAGTTATACTCAAGATTGAGAGACATTGTGATCATATCAGACTACTCTTCAGTTTTTGCAGATAGTAAAGAAATGGGAGTTTTAAAAAAAAATGCTGAGGAGAATTGAAAAACCATGTACAG
Source organism: Formicarius rufipectus (assembly GCA_013399695.1). Lineage (NCBI taxonomy): Eukaryota > Metazoa > Chordata > Aves > Passeriformes > Formicariidae > Formicarius > Formicarius rufipectus. Next base: position 642,246 of record VXAU01003369.1, read on the forward strand.
CCATCTACTGTGAAGTACTAACAAATGTGAAGGAAACTGAGGAAGCGAGTGTAGCAAACTGATATTTATAAAGTAACAGGATAGCTGGAATAGGATTATCTTTCATGTGAAAGTGTGTTAAAGGCAAGAACCTTTTAAAATACTGCTTTGTATTTAAAATCTTACAGGTACTTTTGTTCTTCATATCACTGAGCTAAAAAGGATATTAAACACAGCATATGTTTTTGAAATCTCTTAGAAAAAAACAAACAAACAAAAAAAACAAACGAAACCCCCACAAAACCCCAAACAAACAAACAAACAAAAACAAAACAAAACAAAACAACAAACAAAAACAAAAACAAAACATGTTTCTAAGGAGTAAAATAAAAGGTTACTTTTGTTTTATAAAACAATGAGAGGTTTCAATAATGAACAGAAAGGGAAAAAAAAATTAAAAAAGAAAGGAAATACAGATTAGCCAAAACCTAGAGAAACCAATAAATTGTTATCTCTTGCTAATTCCTCCTTAAACACTGACTGCACAGACCCTCAAGACTTCTAAACAGGGTCATGCTGACCTTAAGGCAAGCAACAGACAATTACTGCAACAGACAACAATGAATCATACCTAAGCAAACCTCCTATTCCTTTTCAATAGAATGTGTTATTAATCAGACACATCATTTTACAACTGGTACAACATATGCCAGAAAAATCCTTTGTTTTCCCAGGACATAAGAGGAATATTTCAGAATGTCACAACTTTCTTTATCACACTCAACAGTCACTGAAACTGTTGCTGCTTTCATGTTTTTGTTTTGGGGGTTTTTTTGGGTTTTTTTGTTGTTTGTTTTTTTTTTTTTTCACATGCTGCACAAAAGAACCCACCACTTGTTCAGTCATGCTGTACCTGTGCAAAAATCTTCAACGCATGTTCAAAGATCGTTTTTAAAAAACTTAAAAGCTACAGCCTGACTGATACTTCTGTAGCTATTAACAACTCTAACTGTTCAAAACACTTCCTTAGGAGTGTTCTTTCGTCTCTAGTAATTGTTGTATGGGCAAAAAAGCCTCTAAACCTTCAGGCTGAGTAACATCCATTTGAGTGCTTAGAAAAGCAGCCCTTAAGAACTCTCAACTTTCTTCTCTCTCATTGTGAAAGACCTCGTATGCCAAGCCATGTGATGGAGGACACTGTATGGTACATCGGGTCAGGAGACAAGATGTGACAGTGTCTCATACCTGGGGAACAGGCACATTACATTCTGCTGCGAATGTGAACTGAAACTAATTGAACAAATCTTGGGCTCAGTATGTGTGATCTGATATGCTTGTGTTAACCCACTGCCTACCACCAGCTACTGAGACAGTGATGGTGCTTTTCCACTGCAAACTATTAAAGATACTCGTACCATTTCCACTCACTGCCATGTCTTGCACTATTTCCCAATCTGCCATTTATGTATGTTTCCAACCCCCACATACTGGTTGGAAGGAATCGTGTCCATGTGTACTCATGGATGTATTTTTATTTTTATTAATTGAAGCAGAGAGGAACACATATCTGTTTGCAAGCTGAACAAATATACAACAGTGCAATCACACACACAACTGTTGTACTGCAGCACAACTTTCCTTCAGAACCTCTTTAATTATCGTGAATCATTAGAGTTTTAATCTCTTCACTTCACCTTGGGTTTATATATACTCTACCATCTCATCACTTGGTAATGCTGAAGAGCTTAGGGCTGCATACTGGATACATTAACTGAGAATGCTTACAACAGCATAGTTTTCAATCTGAAATAAAAACTGTGCCACCTTAGTTTTGAGAACCACCACAATCTACAATTTTTCTTCCTTCAGGTCATGGATTATGTATCCTAATTCCTGAACACTTCAGTGATTAATTAATATCACCCTCACAGGGAAGTAAGGATATGTTCCTCTTCTTCCGATTTATGATCTACATTCATATTTACAGTCTGAAGTGATATTAGCATAGCTCCCATGAGAATCTGAATCTCTATTTACAACTGAAATCCATGGCAGTCAATGTTATTAAAAACTTTTAAAGGGTCTGAGTTCAAATATTTCAAAGTCAAACCGTGGAAAAGCTCAGGTTTGAATGCAGCTCATTAAATATCTACTATTTAGTTTAAATGATGGAAGATCTATGGAGTTTGGATGATGTGAAGGAGTTAATCTTTCTACTCCTGTTATTCTACTTGGAAAGCTATATGGCCAGGCAGAAACAACATTCAAAATTAATTTTCTGATAGAAAGTAGATTTTTTTTTTCCTTATGTAGGTAAATGGTGCTAGAAATTCCCTGAAACTTTTCAATAATTATAAGCTATAGATGAGGAAAAATAAAGTCGACAGTTTTCACATCTCCTGATGTCTTCCCTCAACTGTTTCTTAATTTATTTGCAAAAATAGTAGAGATCAAAATCCAGCAAGATCAACAGCCAGTTGGCTCAATGTGACCTGGCAATATGAGCTTGCAGCCCAGAAAGCCAATCACGTCCTGGGCAGCATCAAAAGCAGTGTGGGCAGCAGGTTGAGGGAGGGGATTCTGCCTCTTTACCCTGCTCTGGTGAGATCCACCTGCTCTGCTGCAACATGCACTGGGGCCTCCAATGTAAGCAGGATGTGGACCTGTTGGAATGAGCTGGAGCACCTTTCCTATGGTGAGAGGCTGAGAGAGTTGGGGCTGTTCAGCCTGGAGAAGAGAAAGTTCAGATGAGACCTTAAAGCACCTTTCAGTGGCTAAAGGTGACTTACAGGAAAGCTGGAAAAGGGATTTACATGGGCACATAGTGGTAGGACAAGGGGGAATAGCTTTAAACTGAGAGAGGGTAGATTTAAATTAGGTATTAGGAGGAAATTCTTTACTGGAGGGGTGGTGAGGCACTGGAACAGATTGCCCAGAGAGGTGGTGGATGCCCTATCCCTGGAAGTGTTCAAGGCTAGGTTGCATGGGAGTTGGAGCAACCTAGTCTAGCAGGAAGTGTCCCTGTCCATGGCAGGTGAGTTGGACCAAATGATCTCTAAGGTGCCTTCCTACCCAAACCTTTCTATGACGGTTTCTATGATTCTATGAACAGGCTTTGGATCAAATCAACTTTTCAACTGTTTTATTAATGCTCTTAAGCAGATTTTAACCAAACTTTCTGATTATTTTCATGCCTCAAAATACTTTATGTTCCAGTGACAATTCATCATCATATCAAATGTTCTTTAAGTGTTATAGAGACTTAAGAACAGGCTCTCCTCTATAATGCATTTATCTACGTACACAGAGAGCATCCTATTCCTTTGGTTTGCCAAGCTCATAGCTTCATAGTTATCAGTCATATGGCTGCACTAGCAAACAGAACAGATCCTGAAAATTTGTACACTAAAAATAACTACACCTAAAAAAACTGACAGTATTGGAACAATGTAATGCTGGAACATTACAAACCACAATGTCAAAAGACTAACAACTCCCAAATATCCATGCAAGTGTCACATGCTTTGGGTGTTCGTTACGCCAGAGGTATAGAGGCTCTCATTGTGACTCCAACAAAAGCCAACATAGATCTCATTCAATCGATTAGATTATGTGTAGGCCATGTAACCACAGCTATACTGTGTGCCATGTCTATTCCTCTGCTATGGGTTGTACAGATCCTGCTGAACTGAGAGTCAATACCAAGCTATTCTAGTTGATACTACACTGTGTTAGCCAGCACAGCAAATCTCCATACTAATTTCTCATCACCCATGTATCCCAGCCCTATCTTACCATGCATAACACAGTGTTACTTGTGGAATAAAAATTAATTGGCCAGGAATCCAAAGATGCTGAAATGTTGCAATAATGAAGTCACAGTAGGTGTTAGGTATCCAAGTAGACAGGCAAGATAACAACAGAGTCCTTTGAATACTACTTTTTTAAAAATCATTCTAAAATACTCTTAAAATTGTCAACATCAAGTAATTGAAAAACAAGTCCTGTTTTATCTAAGGAAAAGTAAGCATCAACACTTGCTTCCATTTGCATCTGGAAGGCTATGGAACAATTCCAACATAAGAAACATGATATAAATTGGACAATACAAGTGCCGACTCTCTCCATATCCATGATCTGTTGGGCTGCTTGTGAACAATCCTAATGCTGCTACCTTTGTAAATGCACAGCTGAATAGCACCTACCAGAATCGAGTCCTGTTTGACATTTTGTCTTGCACTGGTTTGAAATCATTGCATGTTCTGCAACACATACACAAAAAAAATCCTAGTAAAAAAGAGGAACAAGAGCAATAGTTCCACCTATACAAATTGCAAGCAGCAATTTAATATTTTTTATCATAATAATCTTAAGACACCACAATGGCAATTGTATATTACATGATAACAATCACATTCTCTTTATCATACATGTATGTTATATAGTCCTAGTGACTATGGTGCTTATGCTTGTAATTCTATGAAAAATTTCTTCACAGAAAGAGTTGTCAAGCACTGGAACAGACTGACCAAGGAGGGGTGAAGTCACCATCCCTGGAGGTATTTAAAAGACATGCAGATGTGGCACTTAAGGACATGGTTCAGTGGCAGATTTGGCAGTGCTGGGTTCACAGTTGGACTCAATATTCTCAAAGGTCTTTTTCAAACTAAACTATTCTATGATTCTATAATCTGTTTATATTGGAATGCACTATGCGCACTTTAAGTCCACTATGTCAGAAAAGACATAGAAAAATTTGAAAAGGTCCAAAGAAAGACATGAAGAAAGACCAAAAGGATTAACAAGCTTCAGGACTACTTATTTGGCTGAAATTCTTCAGAATAGAAAAGAGATTACTTAAGAGGCCTATACTGGAAGTCTACAAAATCATAATTGGCACATCAAGGGTGCATAAGGACAGACAGTTCACTGTATCTTCAAGTATAAAAATTAGGACACTCTCTCATTTACATGATTTTAATACCATTATTTCAGTTGGTTGATAGTGCTCATATTTTTCAAAAATGCTGGGCACTGCTCTCACTTTTGAGTACTACTATTGCACATAGTCCCTGCAGCAGGGAACAGTGTCTCATGATTGAGAAAGAACAGAGTTCATGTGACTGGATGAAAGAATGGAATAGCACTCTAAACAGACATCATGCACAGCACAAAATGGTATGCCTGAAACACCACCACTGGACATACTGCACCAACTGACATGTTAGGAGCAAGCTTTTCTGTAACAGCAAAATTGTTGCCTTTAAGGATGGCTTTTTCTTACATTTAGGGGGTGGCTCTTACACAACTGCCAGCATTCATTTTCCCTATAATTATGTATCCAATATGTTTTACACACACATATCACTTGTCCTATAGCAGTAAACATTTCGTATAAAAGACAGTCTTTTTTTCCTAGACATTTGATAAGGGTTCTTTCAGAAAAATACCTTAGCTTATGGTATAATTTGAAAGCATGAGGAAGATGCATTCAGAGATGTTAACACAATATCAGCAGGAAACATTTAAACTTCTAATACAAACTATGAAAGGCACAATTGACTCTGATTCTGAGAAGGTCACTTCACCTGCCCACTACATGGCACACTGGACTCACTACTTTGTTCCATATCTTCGATTTTGGGATGATTAAGATTAACCTTATTTTTTAAAAAAATATCATAATACATTAATGTTAGGATCTCAAGTTTTCTTTTCCAGACCTATACATAGTTTCTCACTGTAAAATGCAGATAATTCTACTTGCTGAAAACACAGTGAAAAATTTCATTGGAAATGCCTTGGATCCCAAAGTCCTGCCTATTTTGTAAACTTATTACTCAAATTTCAGGAAACAGCACTGCATTAAAACATTTGAAGAATAAATAAAAACATTCTATTAAAGATAGCCAAACAGCAGCTCTATGACAGAATACGGGATGAACTATAAATGAAGAATTCTCAAGAACTTATTCTATGTAGGGAAATATCTACTGATGAACAAAAACTGAGGAATAAGCATAACTGTTACTTGTCTACAGTCTTAGACTCAGGAGCATCACCTGTAGCTAAAGAGGAGTATTAGTCTAGCCCATAAGGGACTCAGGTCACTTTCTGCTAGAAATACTACTTTTCTTCAATGTCTCCTGTGCCAAAAACTGTGAAGAAAAGGCAGGAATAACTGTTTTGCATAATTGCAAACGCTACCTCTACTAGGATTCTGTTATCAAGGTCCTTCCTTTTCTTCTAACACTCTGATGACTTAAGTTTTGACATTATGGACTTAGAAATTGTATGTTATTATCTTTGCCTCATCATCTTCTGCATTCAATTACCAGTTTATATACTATATGAATAGCATCATCCCATTAAGGTGATATCCTTTACCCATGTACAGCTTTACAGAACTTTTTCTGATTTAATAGGTTTTCATTTTATAAGAAATTTTGAAACTTTGCTTCCTTCAAATAAATAAGGCTTATCACTTCCTTAATTTTTTTCAAACAACAGTGTCCTAGTACACTATTAAGAAGTTCTTTTTAAGCAATAGCTACATCCCAGTGATGAAGAAAAGCAAATCAGGTGGATAGGCACTACCTGTGCATACACACCTACCATCATTTACACAGAGTCTTCTGTGTGCTGAGGCTCAGTTATCAATGCAGAATATGACACTTGCCTATACTATAGTTTCCTTCATTAATTGAGATTCATCTCTCTGCATGCACAACCTCACAATAATTTTGCACAAAAGGTAAAGACAAAATATGCTCCTTATGGAGTAATATAACTATAGAATTATTGATATTAGTCACTTTTTCTCTATATGTCACATTCAACAGTCCTTAGTGGTAGACTCCATAGAAATGAGTTCATTGGAAGGCCCATACAGATGAAGCCCCTGCCATTAGCATTACTCAGCAAGGCAGGCACTCCCATTCGTTCGAGGTTGCAGTTTCTCAGGAGCCCCACCCAGTTGTCAGCTACATCCAAACATGGAATGTTGTCCCTTTGCCACATCTATATTGCTAAATAAAACCAGGCCACTGGTTGTTCTGTGCTACAACAATGCTCGCTCCTTTGAAGACATGTATGTAGTGCCCTATGGCTTTGTGGGCATATAAAGCATGGTATGAGGTAGATTTTTTAATCAATGTCAGTGTTGTATTACAACTCATCATGGTGGTGCTTTCACAACATGAAACTGAACAGCTGTGAAAATGTTTTAGTCGGAAAAAGTCTGCTGGGACAGCATGTGACATTCATGCACTCTGAAACAGTCCCTGGTGCATGCCTGGAAGACTGCTGTCTGCCACAGGCCAAAACTGCACCAGGAACCTCTTTAACTGAAAATCTCTGTGCTCAGGCTCACCACAAACTCTTTTACTTAGTTTGGCAGGCTCTGCCTTCAAGTCCATGTGCACTCTGGTCACTGTTCTCCCTTCTTTGTCCTACTTCTTCTGACTTCTTTTCTATTCACCGTCTTTTTAAAACTTTCTACTCTCAGGGTCATCCCCAGAAGTGACATACACATTTCACTTTCTACTTCTCCTTTCCAAGAACTGGAATGTTCAGCAATGAAACAACTAATATTGACACTTAGACACCATTAGGGTTTAAAATTATATTGTTATGAAAGACTAAGAAGTTGCATTTTGAGACTGTTGCAAACCCAGAGGCCTATAGTGGTTGTATTACTGGTGCACGGATATCCATGCAACCATGAGAAATCAATTTTTTACCTTTAAATTGCATAAAGTAAATACATGAGAAAGTTGAATATCTGATTCATTATATTAGTAAAGGTTCTATATCAGCTCCTGATTTTCTATGAGTAGATTGTCCAACTGTGATTCAAGTCTTGTCTTTACTCCCTGCCTTTGGTTACGCACACCACCAATGAGGGTCACATGCTGCTCAGGCCAAGCAGCAACAAATTTCTTCAGGCTTTTCCCATTCTCCTCACAAAGAAAGTCACATTTTTTATGTGTATCCTAATTAGTTCTCATATTTTAAATTGCTTTTACTTCCTCTCTGTTACTCTGTCCCATCACTGTGCAGTACCAATAAGCACTGTTCAATTTTTGCTCTTCATTTCTTGAGGCAAGTCAGACTAGACACAAGATTCTGCACACATAGAAAAGAAGAGCTAAGTAGTAAGAAGCTTTAATTTAAAATAAATAAATTAAAGAACCTATTTTTTGTAGGGGAGCTGATAGAGTTTCCTGCAAAACATCCTCTGAACTTAGGCTGCAACTTCTCTGAATGTGAAACCTTTACTACCTAGCAGCATTTATTTTTCACTTGTTTACATATTACTCAAATTCCTGTGTACTCTCCCATGGCACGTAACATGTTTTCCATATAGTTCTTTCTGAAAATTTGTGACAGACTTTAAATATATCAGTAATCAATGCATCTCCAGCAATCCACAATCAAAACTCTCTCCTGAAAGACTGTCACATCAAAAACTTGCTAAACACCATAGGAGACCACTTTTTCAGAAATCATTGTAAAATTCAAGTTTAACTATTTAATATAATAGCACCAGATCGTATACACTCAGTTTTTATATGTGACATAGTTTAGAAGTGAGATTTAAGCTACTTTTCATGATGAAAACAAACATATGCATAAGACAAAATACTGTGGAAAAGCACAGGAAGTTGAACAAAAAAATCCCCAAAACAACACAAGAAATAATAAAAGAAAGCAATTTCTTCATTTTAGTTCTGTCACACAATAATTCCAGTGGCTACTCCGCCTCTTTTATGAGGAAAAATGGTGAATCATAGAATAGTTTGGGTTGGAAGTGACCTTTAAAGGTTATCTAGTGCAACCTCCCTGCAATGAGCAGGGACATATTCAGCTAGGTCAGGTCACTCCGAGCTCATCCAAGCTGATCTTGAATGTTTTCAGAGATAGGGCATCCACCTTTCTGGGCAACCTGTGCCAGTGTTTCACCACTTTCACAATAAAAAAATATCTTCCTCATATCTAATCTCCATCTAACTACTTTATCTCTTCTATACCAACAGGCCCTGCTAAAGGGCCAATTCCTCATGCACTGAACAGTCTATCCATCAAATCCAAAACTCTCCAATTAATAGAGAAGGATGTTCTTCAGTCATTGAGGATATTCTCTTCTGAAAAGCTAGGAACAGAGATGTTAGCAATATCAGGATGACAAGAAAAAAACACAGGTTTACTAAGGAAAAGGTTACAGTATTATAGGAGATGCAATACTTTGTTCTCCGTGTTTTTCTAGACATAGTATTATACTATGTATTATAAAATATATTAACTATGAAATACACAACCTGCAGCATTGGTGTTCAAGATCCATACTACAAAAGGGAAAAGCATTTGCTTTGGACTCTCAGTGTAGCAAAGAAAACAATCATGTAGCCTCTTTGCAGTTCCTCAGGCATGCTAGAAAATCTATAGCTCTTCATCTTCTTTACTAGACGAGACCATAGGAAGGTAGGTAATGATGAGTCATCTAGCAGCCCAAAATGCTAGTTTTCAAGTGCAATATCCATCCAAATAAATAACATTTTTCCCAGCACACTTGTTACTTGTAAACTTTAATGTAGCAACTGATATTATTATAAATGTTCTCCTGGTCCAAGTTAACTCATATGCTGTGGTGGGTTGACCCTGGCTGGATGCCAAGTGCCCTCCAAAGCTGTTCTATCGCTCCACTCTTCAACTGGACAGAGAGAAAATACAATGAAGAGTTCCTCAGTTGAGATAAGTACTGGGAGAGAGATCATTCTCTCTCAGAGCAGGATAATGACAAGTAAACTAAATCTTAAAAACACCTTCCCATTGCCCTTTCCTCCTTCCCAAGTTCTACCAGCAGCACGGGGAGACACGGAATGGGGATTATGGTCAGTTCATCACAGGCTGTTTCTGCCACTGCTCAGAGAAGAGTCCTTCTACTGCTCCCCCTGGGGTGCTTCTCACAGGAGACAGTCCTGCATGAACATCTCCAACATGAGTCCATCCCATGGGCAACAGTTCTTCACAAACAGCTGCAACGTGGGTCCCTTTCCACAGGGTGCAGTCCTTCAGGCACAGCCTGCTCCAGTGTGGGTCCCCCACAGGGCCATAAGTTCTACTGGGAAACCCTCTCCATCACGGACTCCTCTCACCTTGGGTCTGTAGGTCCCTGTCAGGACCCTGCTCCAGCATGGGTTGCCCACAGGTTCACAGTCCTTTCTTTGGCATCCACGTGCTACAGCATGGGTCTCCTCCATGGGCTCAGGTGGATCTCTGCACCCCTCCTCCGTGGACTGCAGAGGACCATGCTGGTCCACCATGGTCTGCACCATGGGCTGTAGGGGAACCTCAGCTCTGGCGCCTGGAACACCTTCTCCCCCTCCCTCTCCACTGACACTGGGGTCTGCAGAGTTGTTCCTTGCACACGTTCTCACTCAGTTCTTCTCTGACTGAAATTTTCATCTGCCCAAACCCTTTTTTTCCCTCTTTCTTAAATATGTTATCACAGAGGTGTTGCTATCATTCCTGATGGGCTCAGCCTTGGCCAGTGGCACATCTGTCCTGGAGCCAGCTGGCATTGGCTCTGCTGGACATCAGGGTAACTTCTGGCAGGTTCTCACAGAAGCCACCCCTGTAGGCCCCCGCTACCAAAATCTGGCCACAGAATCCCTTTACCTACATTTATATCATGGTTTTCAGTCCTAAATTACAGTAAAATGAAATATGGCAGAGAAATACATGCTCCATAAACAGTTTAATTTCAGACTTTCAAAAACACATTGCACTTACACCTTTAGCTATATTTAAACGTCATATAACTACACGCTGAGAAATCCCAGCTCCAATTTCCTCTATTTAATAGTGTTATTGATTCAACCACAGCTTTACTTTCAATACTTACGTTACCATTTGGCTTAAGTATTCTTGATTCATGTGAATTCATGTAGATTTCTTGTGACAATAATGCAATTATGTGTATTGACATGGTCTAAATTTAGTAAATATTTCAAGTATATTCTAAAAAATGTTATACTTCTAGCAAAATGTGCACAAAAGTGAATCCTAAAAACTGGTTTTATTACATATTCCTAGAGCCTGACCCATAGTCAGGAGTTCGACTCAACCCTCAGTCCAGCAAAGACATTTTTTACTTTGTGTCTACTTGAGAATGGTGGTGTCATTGTATAATGATACAGGCACTATCACTGTCTCTGAATCAGCTAAAAAAACCCAGTTTAGTCCACAGGAATCACCAGCACAGTCCCATTTCCAGGCTGCCTTCCTCTCTTCTCCCTATTGTAGGCTTAATGAGCTCTCACACGGCTGGGGCCCAGACTATTATCCCAGCTGTTTATGACTAAAACCTGCAGTATCGCTGCAAAACTGGAGGTTTAAAGAGCTCTGATCTCTAAAAAGAAATCCAAATTGACTAGGAGTAAACAGGTTGTTTGGGTTTTTTTTTCCTCATAATATTTTCAGAATATTTTTTATTGCATTTAAGACAAATGAACAGCTTGCAATGGCTATTCCTTCACCAGTGGACCAAAGGGGTGAATGGGCAATACAGGATCTGAAATATATTAAGTATAGGAGTTTTTTTGATACTGTAACTTTTAATTGTTGATGAAGCAATCCATCTTGAAAACAAGGCAGACACCAGACACCAAAGACAGTATTTTAAGCATGCATTGCATCAAATATAATATCTTTTTCTTCTTCTTTAAAAACACCTCAATACATACAATCCATTAATAAAACCAACAAAAAAAAAAA
>VXAU01003369.1:654008-665854 GCA_013399695.1 Formicarius rufipectus
AAAAAAAAACAAACTACAAATGAAACTTCTTTGCAAGTGTTAAAGAAAGGTGGGCAGGCTTTATGTTTTGTTTTCTCAAACAGTTCTCCATAATATATCCAAGAAAACAAAAAAGGAATTCTTTAGAAGTAAGGTCTCATTACATTTACATTATGAAAAAACATTGATTCTTGGATGTGCAATGTATAATTTATAGGCTTGACTAATCTCAGTTTTTAGAAACTAACAGATTGTTTTACTGGTTAGTGCAAATGTTATTGATCTGCTTTCTTGCTGAATTAATAGCACTAGGATAGGACAACTCGCTTTCTCAGCTTTCCCAATGTTTTCCTGAAAAGAGGCCCATTACATGGCAGGGGGCAAAGGACAGGCCTAGATAACACTGTTTAGACATTTCTTTGATGTCCACAGGCATCATCCTCGACAACTGACCACCAGAGACAAAAGAGTACTCTTAGGCTGCTGGAAATCCCAGCCATTCTTCTCACCACCTTTTGATATCCCAAGACTTCTATACCCTGACCTCTGCACTCTGACATCCTTATTTGAAGATGGTCAGAAATGTCAAAAAATTCTTTACAAATTTAGCCCATAAACTAAGGATTTATGTTCCTTTTCATAATTGCTTTGTGTCCTAATGTACCAGTGGGAACGCTGAGAAAATTTTACAAAGGGAGGGGAAGGAAAAGTATCAAGAAGAAAAAGAACTTTCAATTTTCTGGTTTTGAAACCATTCTTAAACATGTACTTTCTAAAACCAAACCACTCTATCTAAGTTGCCTTAATGATGCCACGTTGTGCACAAGTACTCATAGTATTTCCATCTAGCCAGTATCATTCAGAATTCTACTTACATGCAGTAAATCTACTAACATGCAGATGTTGCTCACTAACATAACTTCACTCAATAAATATAAACATATTAAATGGTGTGCACGTCATATGCTAAGGACTGATATCAATTCCAATGTACTCATATTTTAAAAAATAAGCAAACAACATGATTTTAACATTTTTCAAACTTCTTTCCTCTCTACGCAGTGTGATTGATAATTGGATCAGTTTTGCACTGTTTTCCAGAATATTTAGAGAATACATTTTCCACAAAACTACTAGTTTTGTACCATGGGTACTTTTATTCAAGCAGTTTTGTTTCCCTCCTTTCTGAGGGATTAAAATTGACTAAAATGGTCAAATAAAAATAATACACATTTAGGCAAGACACTGGGAACTCAGGAAAACATCTAGAGAAACATCCTTCTCCTCCGCATTATTATGGGACGTCTTGCTGAAAACCACTTTAGAGATGTAATTGAAAACACATATGTAAGTAATAACTCTACCAAGACCAACCTGCTGACAAGACATAAGTATGCACAAATTTGGAGTTTAGCCAACGTAGTGTCTGTATTTGGTCTCCTGTGCTTTGACAACTTTTGTAGCTCACTGCCAAAATATTATCCTGCCATGAAGTTCTATTGCTAAAGAGGACAAAGTCTGGTCCGAAATTTTATGACTTTCACAGTATACAATCTTCTAAACTAACTAATAAACTGTGCCCAAGTGGTAAATTGTTTTGCCTTTTTTTTTCAAGTGACTGATACAATTTTTTTCAACACTAAATACTCCTCCTAATTTAAAAGTCAATTATGTATCAGCGTTAACACAACAGATAAAGGAAGCATATATGTCAACATTTTAAAAATAAAACTATTCATAATTTATAATGCAAACACTGGGATTTATAATAGTTGTTTTAAAGCCAGTTCCAAGTCATCTAGCATTATCTATCAACCTCAGCCAATGTTTATTTACTTTAACACAGATGTCTGTCAGAAAAGAGTGAAACTGAATTCAGGGAAGGAATGGAGTGTGATTTGAATGACTAAGAATCTTGCCACCTTTAGAAACTCCTTTCTCCTCTATATTAATTTACTACCATTAAAAGAGAATACATACACAAGTGGAGAGGGGGTAGGGGCGGAACACACAAAGTAGAAAATAGGAAAAAATAGGGCATTTTTTAAGTTTCAGAATTCATAAAATTCTCAAGACAAATGCTGATGATAGCCATTTAAGGGCTGTTAGAATTCATCTCACTAGTTTGGGCGGGTTTTGAATTAAACCAGATCCTGAGAATTTCTGTTCTGTGATTACTCTTGTCATTTTTAAAATAAATTGCATGTTTTTAAACAGAACAGAGGACTTGATTCTGAATCAACATAGAGCCCTCAGAGCAGCTACAGAATGAATGTAAAACAGATCATCTTAAACCAGGGTAAAAAAAGCCCTAATCACCCACAACTCTGTAAATATTTTCAATTAACTGAATCCTGACCATGGATAACACAAACTACCCCAAACAGCCAACATACATACAAACCTAAGGTCATACATATATAACAAGAGAAAAAGACTGAAAAATCAGTGGCGTAACTTAAGTGCACACAGGGCCCTTAAAAAAAAAAATCTTCCCCTTTGGCAGTGTCCACTGAACAATTACAATCTATTTTACACAGCCTCATTACTACTCTGACATTGGAAATTACTGCCCTGTCAGTTTTACCCACATCATTTTTCTTGCAAGCAATCCCTGATTCACTTTAGTAAAAAACATCGACATTTATTGTAGTAGAACTTCACCATCCCTATTCATTTCAAGGAAAACAGATTAGGAGCCCATGCACAGGAGCAGCTCAGCTGGCAGAGGCACCTGGGACAACCTCTGATGAAAGTGCAAAAGGAGTAAGGAGGGGTAGGAGCCTCCTCAGCCTGCACAGTAGCAATCAGAAGAGGATGTGTGAATAAGGCCTTATTCATGCTAGCTTTTCATGTGCATGCTTTTATACATAGCCCTGAGTGCACGCAAGTTCTATGGCTGCAGTTACACTTAATTCTGATGCAGGTAGAAGATATAAAACTGAATAGATTCTTTCTTTGCAGTCCTGCTGTTTGTCAGACTTCTTTCTCCATTGTGTCAGTCATTAGGAGTTTGCAGACTCTCATCACATAACCTTACAAATATAACTGTGAAGGAAATTTCTAACTGGATATATCAGAAATTGCACCTTGAAAAGAAAAATTAATTTCATCTTGCATCCACAGTACCACACAATGGAACAAAACACAAAGCTTCAGGAATGCCTCTACATTAAGACCTCATTTGCAAAGTTTAAAGGGATCATTCCAACTCAGTAAGATTTAGCTTGAATTCGTGATAGCCTTTTATCTTCAGAAAAATGTCTCTTTAGACATTGCCGGAGAAACCACATTACATGCAAAAGCAATGCCATCTAGCAGTGAAAAGACAGTGAAGCAGTATTGCTAATTTGAAATGGGAATAGCACCATCTATAAAGCTTTGTTTTCTTACTGCCATCCTACACACCATTATTTCACACCCAGACTGGCCTGTCAACATGACCTTACACCTCTACTGCTAGAAGCATCTGGCCCTGGAAGAGAAGCCTGGCCTTTGTGTCAAGGGATGGAGAATTGCCTGTGTTCATACTGCAGGGCCATGTTCACATCACCTTATGCTTGGTCAAAGTGTCTCTAGGCCTCTGTTGGGTCTTCATGGTCCTGACATAACTATTTGTGTGTGGTCTTTCCCCCCATCAGTTTAATTTAATCATTATGCAAGCTGTATTGCAGATTTTATCAGAGCAACATTTTTTGGAACAGAGCTAAAATGGTGTGATACATAAACAGGGATGTTGCATCACATTGCACACAGGGTAAGAGACCTACTTGAATAGGATTAGAAAATTGTGTGGGATTAAGAGAGTCAAAAGTAATTGTGTCATCCACTTTGCCTTGTGGAAGCAGTCTTTGAAACAAATCAGCTTCAGAAGACTGCTGAAGTTTTGCCTTGGAGGGAAATCATAAAATTTCTGTAAAAGAGAACCCAAGAGAGAACACTATTCACACAGTGAACATCAGTGGGCTGAAACCTGGGAATGAACTGAGAAGCCAAGTTACCCATCCCATTTGCTGCACTCTTTTTCATATCAACTGATACTCCCAGTGGCATCCCTCAGCTGCCTCTGCCTTCCCTTTGTGCACATGAAATGCTGGCCAGAACACTACACACAATCACTGCCTGAGATTTTGCAGATGTTAGCATTTTAATTAACGTGAAATTGAAAAATCTAAAGTGACCTTTCAAGATTGTAGGGATCCTTTAAGGCATAATGACAGTAAAATGCTAAAAATGAACAGGTATAGTGAAACATTTGCCTTTCTTCAGGGATTATAAAGTCATAATCTAGATTTTTAGTAGGCACATAGATTTTATAATGTATGCAGTGTGAAATTCAGTAGAAGACCTGCATTATACCTGAAGAATATTATAATTTTCTAAGCACTCTACTCATCAGCCAAACTGCAGATGAAGACATGTACCTGTTTTAATATATAGAGTACATGGAATCATTGATTTCCCCACATGGGAAGGCAGTGATTTTGTATCCATATAAAAACCATCTATGTGGATAGTGATCTTATGGCTTGATGGCTCAAATGGATGGGAGTACAAAATTAATCAGAAGAAGCAACATTCTAGAACATGCAAAACATATGTGAATTAAGCTATAGAAATATATGTCAGGAGTGCAGTGGAAAAAGGAACTCAGTGGTGGAGCCAAAGGTAAGTCCATTAAGGACTAGCAGGTCCATTAAACCAAAGAACCTCATTAACACAGCTATTCCTACACTGGTAGGAATAGGACTAAATTTTGCTTTACCAAACCCAAAGCTCTTCTCCTCACAAAGAAGTTGTAACTGCAATGAGCTCAGTCTCCTCCAGGCTGAACAGACCAAGTGACCTCAGCTGCTCCTCATACAGCTTCCCCTCAGGGCCCTTCACCATCTTCACTGCCCTCATTCGGGCAGTCACTACAAGCTTTCTATCTTTTTTCTACTGTGGCACCTAAAACTGCATGCAATATTCAAAGAGAGGTCACCCCAGTGCAGAGCAGAGCAGGACAATCCCCTCCCTCAACCAGCATCAAGGTATATCAGGCAAAGCATTGCCAGCA
This sequence comes from Formicarius rufipectus, assembly GCA_013399695.1. Lineage (NCBI taxonomy): Eukaryota > Metazoa > Chordata > Aves > Passeriformes > Formicariidae > Formicarius > Formicarius rufipectus. The sequence continues at coordinate 659,047 of VXAU01003369.1, forward strand.
AGGTGATTGTCGCGCTATACACTGCACTGATGCAGCCTCACCTTGAAGGCTGTGTTGCAGTTTTGGGTGCCTCAGGTTAAGAACTACATCAAATTGGAGTCTGTCCAGAGGAGGGTGACTAAGATGGTCTCAAAGGCAAGATTTTTGAGGAGCAGCTGAGGTCACTTGGTTTGTTCAGCCTGGAGAAGAGACCAAGGGAGACCTCATGGCAGTCTATAGCTTCAAGAGGGACAGCAGAGGAAGAGTTGCCAGTCTCTGTGGTCTCTTTGGTGACCAGCAACAGGTCAAGAGGGAATGGAATGAAGTAGCATCAGGGGAAGACAGCATCAGGTTGGACATTAGGAAAAGGTTCTTCACTGAGACGGTAGTTGGGCACTGGAACAAGCTCCCTCGGGAAATGGTCATGACACTAAACCTGCCAGAGTTCAAGGAGTATCTGGACAATGCTCTTAAATCATAGGATTTAATTTTAGGTTGTCCTGCAGTGAGCAGGGAGTTGGACCCAGAGATCTGTTTGGGTGCCTTCCAAATTGAGATAGTATATGATTGTATGATTTTAACTATCTCTGTTCTTCCCTGTATCCAGTTTTTCTCCAAAAAGTGTGAAAGTACATGATATGTCTCTTCCTAAAAAGAAATTAACTTTCAGAGTCTGTTATCAGTTTCTCCTGATATCACAGACAAAGATATGGGAATCTCCCACAGAAATCTGAAACTGCCACATATGGCTGCAGAGTAATTACGGATGAATTCTGAGGTCTGGTACCAAAACTCAGTCAATGTCAGAAGGATCAAACCAGTGGTGCAGAACTCAGATGCTCAAAGCTGTCAGTAACAGTGCACTGTTTTGCTCTTTGACCCAGAGCAACAATACACTACATCTTCTTCACTGGTAAGAATCAAAACAGATTTACTGATACCAAAATTCCACAATATCATCCTTGGTGATTTTATGACTCATGCCTAGGACGTAAGGAGATTGACCTCACTATTCTGAAAGCTGGATACTTAAAATTCCCTTTTTTCAATTTGAGCAAGATCTAAACAAGCATTGCCAGTCAAGACTAATTCAAAATCAACTTTCTAAGAAATCCTTTAAATGGCAAGAAGAAACACATTCCAATGCACTCTGATTTATAAGAGACAGTAAATTCCACAATAATCTATCAACAATACTAAAACTGTAGCAAGTCTTCCTTGTGAAGCCACACCCCCATTTCACACTGTGGAAGCCCATCTGCCCCTAGGGAATGGACTGCAGTATCAGGAGAAGACTACAGCTTTCCAAACACCATCTCTCTGATTCTGCACCCAGATTTGCTTCACAGAGTTTAAGAGGATGTCTTCAGGTCTTTGAAAGCTTTCCTAAATATAGAATGTGCACTTTACATTGCTTTTTGCTCAGCCATCATCTTTCATGAATAGACCTGGTTGATATCTCATGGTCCCCACAATGTTCGGCTCTGTTTTACATGCAGGGGATTGGACTAAGGCCACTGCTTAGGAAACATTCCTTACAAATTGTTTTTAAAATGAGGACCCTACTGTGAGGCAGAATACTACAGTACATCATCAAGATTCCTCTCCTACTTTTTCAGTATCACATGAACTTCAAAGCAGGAGATATATTACAATGCTGTGCAGCAAGTGTGTAAGAGGCTTGTATCATAGCTGGATATTGGGTCAAACATCTGCCTGATGCTGAGGAGATGAGACTTGGTTTATCTCCTTTCCTTTATGGTTGTCTCTCCAAGGTTCTTCTCAACAGCAGAGACATATTTACCACTGATGAGAATGCTGTGCCCTTCCTTACACAAAAGATGACAGACGCCAAAAATCTAGTAATATAGCAGCATGAGGGGGAAAACAACAGAGTGTAAAGCAATAGATGTACTTGTGACAGAGAGTTCTCATTGAATAAAATTATACAAACTAAAAACTACCCATCAAAGACTTCTTCAAATACATTAATAACAAAAGAAACAGTGAAGAAAATGTGGGTCCACAACTGAAAGGAAAAGGGACCCTTGTAACAGAGGTTGCAGCGAAGGCTGAGATACTGAACATCTTTGTTGTTTCCGTCTTCACTGCAGTCCTTTTGCCTCAGGAATCCCTGACCCTGGAAACCAGGGAGAAGACCTGGAGGAAGGCTTCCCTTGGTTCAGGAGGATTAGGTAAGAGACCATTTAGTCAAACATGACATTTGCAAGTCATGGGCCCTGATGAGATGCGTCCCATATGAACTGAGGGAAGACTAGTTCCCCAGACATCATTGCTAGACCACTCTCCATCGATCTCAGTAACAAGAGGCAGCAGGCAGAAACTGGAACACAAGGAGTTCATCTGAACATGACAAAGAACTTCTTTACTGTGTAGGTGACTGAGCACTGGAATAGATTGCCCAGATAGAATGTGGAGTCTCCCTCACTCGAGATATTCAAGAACTGTCTGCATGCAATCCTGTGCCATGTGCTCCAGGATGACCCCACTGAGCAGGGATGTTGGCCCAGATGACTCACTGTGGTCCCTTCCAACCTGACCCATATTATAATTCTTTGAAACCATTCATACCTCTATGTATACAAAAATGCCACCAAGATCTGGATCTCTCACTTATCTACAGCATCCCTTCCACTGCAGTCAAGCAAGTAAAAATGGTTTTCTTTAAAAAATCTTGTTATGCATTTACATAATAAATCAATAAATCATTACCTCTGGAGTCAAAATAATGAAAATAGCTGTCAGATAAGAATAAAACAATCTTTACGACTTTTCAGCAATTTCCAAATCCTTCTTGTCTTCAAAGGCAGTTTCACTACTCATAACTCCTGGACGATTACACCAGCAAAATCTACAGTTTTATCCACCATTCTGTGTACGGTTTGCCCTCCCTCTGTATAGGCTTTGTACTTTAATCTCTATTTCAGAGAGAAAGTGGGACAATACAGTTATTTTGAAAATGTGTGAAAATGTGGTTCCAAGTCAAAAAATTCTACACTTTTTTTAATGCACTAAACATTTTTTTGACAGAAGCCAAATTGGTGCTTTCAAACCTGCCTCTATACCCATTGAGATTATCTTCCAGTTAATACACATACATTGTAAACAAGGATCCATATGATGAAAACAGTCATAATGATTAGAAACTTGCTTATCATTTCCAAGCACTGTATAATGACATTAGACCTTCACTGGAGAGGACAGGATAGGATCATTATTTTTATTCTAAATAAATATTTATCCTTGGGAAAGGGGTAAGAAATGTTGTGGAAATAAAAATTTCCCATCCCAAAAGACAAAATCTATGTATTTTTTTTGTCTCATTAAAATAGAAGACCTAGTCCCACACCTTCCTACTAAGAAGCTCTAAAAACTAAGACAGCTACGTTACAAACAAGGATACATTTTGCAGGCAACCACTTAGAACAAGACCAAAAGCGTTACAAGAATCAGTAAGTATCAGAATGAATTCTCATACCCATAAATACATATTTGATTGCAATTCTTTGCCAGTATTGACTACTTTTATGACTGTGATGTTAATATACTCTTTATAAATAATTTTTCAATTCTATCTACTGCATAATTACATAAATATGACATCAATATAATTACGTGTTTTTAGTAGACAAAGTACTGCTGTGCTGTTTAGCTAGAAAATGGATGTTTTCTTCATATAATAATTAGTATCTATACAGCACTTTTTCTAATCTATACAATGTCTAAAGGGCGAGTTTCTTTAATCGTTTCTTCAGAGATACACCACTGGCAATGTTACTTCTTAGATTTTGTTTATTCCTTTATTTCATTCAAGCATGAAAGGCAACACATTGAAAATGGAAAATGAAGGCACACTGAAAACCAAACCACTGTTCTTTGGAATCCTTAGGTATAATTATAAAGGTACAGCTACAAATGTCTATAAAGTGAATATAAGGATTGGATTTCCTTAGTAAATTACTGCAGTCTGTGTAAAAGAAGTTTCGAAGTGTTAGTCAGATATGCTGACTGACTGAATCATTACCACAGTCTAAGCGGAAAAAAAGCAAAGAATCTTCAGCTGCAGTTAAAGAAATCACGCTTTCTATGTACATGTGTGGAATACACAAATGCAAGCATGTTTTTGTATAATCTGAAATGTCTGCCTGTAGATTTTGGTTGTTGTTAGTTACCCTAGCCTTTTATGCCTCTACATATAGCTTTAATTCACATGAAATAAATCCCCAGTTGTGCCTGATCTCAGTTGAGAGTAAATGCTTCATTTCATATGAAGGTGAAAAAAAGGAGTGACAGATCACTTTTCATTCACCATGCAGACTTTGTATTCATTAGAGGAGCCCAAATCAATAAGAAACAAAGGTAATTTTCGCCTAGAGATAATGATGCCCCATATCAGTAGAGGGTCTGGGAGTCTGACAGGCTTTCATTTATTAAGAATCATGTTTGAAAGTTTAGAAGTTCTTAGTCCAAATTTCACCTCATATAACTCGTGCTGTAAAATGCTCCCACTTTGTTAAACAAAATTATACTGTTTTTCTTGTGGTTACTTTTACATTGTATAAGTTCCATACATTTCTAATGCAGAAAAGCTGCAAATGTCTGACTTTGCCACTTTTCACATTTTATACTGGGTTTTGGCAGCAGGTGTTGTTTTATTAAAAGAGAAACTATGGAAGCCATTCATTTCTTATACAGAATACATTCTTTTAGTTTAACAACAATAAAAATAGAATTCAAACCATTGTTTTTAATTTGTTATTTCACAATAGAAAAGTGTTTCATTAACTTTGTGCATACCATGCATAGTATTATCGAGGTTAAAAAATCCCATCTAAGAGATTCTGAGCTATTGTATCCACACTACCTTAACAAGGTATTTCAATACTGACACAAACAGACAATAGATTCAAGACATAAATTACAACAAAATTTCTGTGAAACCATATATTCCCAACACCAAGAAATACACCATTTTTAAGAGAAAACAAATGAAGCACTGCTTCAAAAACATTGTGCCTAATAGATATTCACAAAGCAAAGATGATTACAGAATAAGTGAAATTCCATCCCTAAATGATTCTTTTCTGGGCTTGTGCTTATAACATCTTCTGTCAGGAGCTAATCACACGTGACAGGCCTGATCCAAAGCCATTTGAAGTCAATGGAATGTCTCTTCCTGACATCAGGGAGCTTTGCATCCAGCCCTTATAAACTTCAAGAACAATACAATTCATAGAAGGTTGTTTTAAGAGAACAATAGCTAACTATTGTCTAAATAGAAAAGCATGTGAGCTTCAAAGGAAATTTACCTGCAGCAGTAGATTTGTATTAGGCTTCTTTTATTAGTGTTTTTTTATGCACATAACACAATTAAACCTTTCCAAAGTGAGAACATGCCATTTCTTTAGCATAAGACACAGAAAATCAAAACTAGTAATCAAAACCAAAAAGTAAATTTTAAAAAATACATAATTTTGTATGTAGTATGTTTAGTTTTTCTAGAAGATAACTTTTAAAGCCTCAGGTAATTCAATGTTTTCTTAAACAGCAGTACAATAAGGACAAGACAGAACACGAGGTTTGAAAATATATCACTCATTCCTGAAATTAGCAAAACAAAAGATAGAATTAAAAAAACCAAACAAACAAATCCAAACTAATTTTGCAATCCAAGGGGGGTGCTGACAGGAAAATAAGTTATTTTGTTTTTTCTTTTATAATAAAACCCCTGACTCTCTCCTGATTTAAGTAAATTTCAATGCTAGAGCTGACAACTACCACACCAGACACAGTCACCAAAGTCAGACTGCTATTTATTGTCAGAAAATAATAATATAATTGAAATAAGCCCTGAAATAGCAATTAAGAGCATTGTACAAACTGGTGGAAGCAAAGTCCCATTACTATGATGTCTCTTTTCCCTCTTTTATAAGAAAAATTAAGCAAAGTAGACCAGTATAGAACTTGATGTTTGTCTGATGTAGACTTGTACCACTAAATTTACACTGATGAAAAAGTAAGACAAACTCAGCTCTGCCACCTCCAAGTTCCCCAGTGCAGCAGAGAATGGTGGTTCCAACTTCCTCACCCAGACACTGAATCAGCTCACTGCAGCTATTTTAGTTACCTAATGAAAACACAGAAACTTCCATTTAAGAATGAAAGTTTATTCAAATACTCCAGAATGTCCACCTTTGGAGAATGATTCTGTGTCTCATAGCAAAAAAAAACATTAGATCCTAAAGATTTCCATTCATAAGACATATGTTAATTTTCTCTGTAGGTGGTTCAACATGTTTAACAACAAATACTGATAATACAACTTTTACTAGTTAGCAATTTTCAGAAGAGTCTATGAGATACTAGATCAAAACCAATGTAGCACACATCTCAAAAAGTAAATGAGACAAAGGACAAGCAAAAAGCAAGCATTAATGTCCCTAATGTATAGATGCTATAGTTTCTGTCTCCTTCATTTAAGCTTCCAGTACCCACAACTAAAAATAAACTGTTAACTTTATAAATACACCTAACAAAACTGCTGATTATTTAGTCTGACTGCATGAATTATACTTCACTAGAAATTTCATTTCAGGCCAGCACAAAATTATGTTTTGGATTTTTTTCCAAATAAAATGAGACAGTATTTCTTAGGTCAAACAGCATACCTTGTTTAGGTATCACAAATATTTTCTTACAGTAATTCTCAAACAGCCCATTTTGTTTGACTTCAAACCCTCACATTCAATTTGGGAGTTTTGGGGGGGGGGGGGGGTTTTTTCCCCTTTTTTTTTTTTTGTTTTTTTTT
>VXAU01003369.1:674108-707063 GCA_013399695.1 Formicarius rufipectus
GCCCTGCGCTCTGTGGTGGGAAAGTGCGGCGGGCCGGGGCAGCGAGGTACCCGACAGGAGGCGAGGGGATTTCCTTCTCTGGTGGTGGTGGAGCAGGGTGCTAGGGGAAGGTGCTGGAGCGCAAAGGGGTGGTCTTTCTTACCTGTGTTACTTATAGCCTTTTGAGTTAAATATATTGTTGGTGAGCTTGAGAAGAATGGAGTACGACTGGATTCTCTTCTACTCTGAACATGTCTGGTATTGGGGTGATCTATGTGGCTACCACCATTACTCATAGTAATGCTATGAGGCAGATGTCAAAAAACAAGCCTAATTTTGTGAAATTTCTTAAAATTTATTATATTTTAAAATCTTGACAGTTGGCTAAGTCTTACTCGCTAGTATTTTCTTACAGTTATGAAAGAGTTCAGGTGAGTTTTTACACTGGTAGCTGAAAATTTTTTATCATTGGAGATCATGATTGTATAAAACAAAGGGTGTTGGGTATAGTGTCTTTATTTAGGTATTGAGATGAGTCAGTCTCTCATACTTTCCTGGATTGCATTTTCATAAACAAGAACATCAAGGAAGTGGTAATCATTAACAGCCTTGGTTGTAATGGCCAAGTGTATTGGGTTTTTGTGGCCAGATTGTGGAAGTTGGGGAGAGGGTTACAGGTTTGTCTTCTGGAAGCTTCTTCTGTGTCTGACAGAACCAATGCCAGGTGGCTCCAGGAGAGATGTGCTGCTGGTCAAGGCTGGACCAATCAGAACAAAACAAAAAATAGTTCTTGCACGGATGTAATTGCAGCCAGAGAAGAGCAGAGTTGGGAATATGTGAAAGGAACGACCCTGCAGACACCAAGGTCAGTGGAGAGGGAGAACGAGCTCCAGGTGCTGGGGCTGAGATTTCCCAGCAGCCTGCGGTTCAGACCATGGTGAAGCAAGATGGCCCATGGAGGTCCATGGTGGAGTAGAGATCACCTGCAACCCATCAAGGAGACTCATGCCAGAGGAGGTGGATGCCAGGGAGAGGGCTGTGAACCTGTGGGAAACCCATGCTGGAGCAGGCTTCTGGAATGGATCTGCTGACCTGTGGAGAGAGGAGTCCACACTGGAGCAGGTTTCCTAGCAGGACTTGTGACCCTGTGACGGACCCGCATTGGAGCTGTTCATGGAGAACTGTTGCCTGTGGAATATATTCATATTGGAGAAATCTTTGGATGACAAAGGCCATGAAAAGACATGAAGATGGGGGAGGAAGATGAGTGATGCTGGCCAGGTGAATGGACACAGCAGGAACCATGAACTATAAACCCTTTGGATAACAAAAGGGCACAAAGACACATGGAGCCAGTGAGGTGGATGGACCCTAGGAGAGATGGCAGAAGCAGAGGACTCAAGAGGAAGAGCAGGACTGACTTGGGTGCAGGTAGGCTGTCAAGGTATCACATCTCAGAGATTCCTGTGTTGGGGATTCCTCCTCAGGGGCACCAGCTGAGGCTGTTTCTTTGTTACTGCACTGTGAAAAAATTTTCCTATGGAACAAGACATCTGAGACTCTGCTAAGGGAAGCCTGGGATCAAGCCTGTAAGGAGACATGGTCTGACTGTGTCAGTGGGGCATTTAGGAAGTCAAGTGGGGCTCCCATTGGCTCAATAGAGCTACCTGCTGTGATGGGTCTTCGGTCCCAGCAGTGAAAATATCTGGTGTTGGGACTGTGATAGGGAAGTTTCCTTAACAGTGGAGTTCAAGGCCTTGAGTGCAGTCAAGAAGGCTAGTAGCAGAGTACAGATCTTGTATTCTGTCTTAGTCAGGCTTCAGGCAGCAGGTAGTTGAGGGGAGGAACTGAAGAGGTGGAGGTCAATAAGAATAAAGACATTCTATCCTGATCCCTACGACAAGTAAGTATGTTAATGGGTGGGCACTGGCTATGTCTGCACTCTTGGGAGGGCAAAAAAACCATACCCAGGAGCTGGAAGCAAGGGCAGACAATAAGGAAGGATAAAAACTGGTCATGGAGGTATGATTCTTGGAAAGCCAAAGTTGAAATGTTGAAACTAGCAAGGAATGTCAGGGGTCACAGTGTAAAAAAAATTTCCATCTGACTATCCAGGAGCCACTCTGGGAGTTACTCTCCTGAATGACCACCTGAGCTGGGACCAGGGACCCTTCATAGCTGCAGCCCCCACACTCGACACAGTCAGACCAGGGTTCCTTACAGACTTGACCCCCAGGTTTCCCCATAGCTGAGTCTCACACATCTGGATCCTTAATGTAACTTAATCTTAGTGTAAGAACAAGCCAACAGCTTGAGCTGGTGCCTCCAAGCAGGGACCGCAAACAAAGGAAACCCTGGGCTTTTATACCTTCACAGTCTGGGGAAGCCAAAGTCTGGAGTCCTCAGTTCCTGCCCTGTTTCCAAGTGTCTGGTCCTCTGGCAGGGCCACAGGTCCCCAGGCCTTTTGTTATTCAGAGGGTTGGCAGTTCAAGGCCTCTTGCCTGGGGCTCTCCCCAGAGCTCATCCTGGAGTTCACACTGCAGCTGCTGACTGAGCTACCTGCACTGAATGTATTCCTCAACAACAAGAACTTTTTACTGCTACCTTAGTAGAAAAGCAGGGGAAGGAGTGGGGAAGGGTTGGAGGGGGTAAGGTGAGCCTGCTGCTAAATGGGGCAGGTGATTTAGGAAGAGTAGACATGTAAGAATGTAATACTTGGCCTTCTTGCATGGCTTTTCAGAGCTGATGTCTCCCTAGGCTTTGTGTCTTAAAAAACAAACAACAATGGAAAAGTGGCAAGTTAGGAATCACTTGAGAAAACCCAACCCAAGCAAGTTCATAAGACCCTCTTGGGATATATCCTGTGTACTGGCTGATGTCACTGTGAGGTTGCTGTTATGATTTTTGAGAGGTTAAAGAAGTCATCAACAGCTTAAGTCAGCCTTACTTCAGTCCTTTTGAAAGCCATGAAGCAAGTTCTCTGGGAAGGTATTTCTAGGCATGTGGAGATGATGATGGAACAGCTAAAATGGCTATACCTGCAACCCAATTTACTCCCTTGGTGATGAAATGTCTAGATCTTTAGATCCAGAGCCTTGGCTATCAACTACATTAGCTTTGGCAGGACTTTAGAAACTGTCCCTCAGCAGCATACTCTTGGAGTTGGGATGTTACAGATGGTAAACTACTGGATGAGTAAAAAAAATCTTTGGATGAATCATCAGGATCAAAGAAGAATGGTTAGTAATTCATACATTACTTGGAAGCAGGTTACAAGTGACATTTCTCAGGGGTCTATCTTAGAAGGATGTGAGATGCTCCCTCATAATGTTCATGGGCTGGAGGAAGGGGCCATCAAACAGCTCATGAACTTCAACCAAGGAAGTTGAAAGTTGAAGTCTGAAGTCTTACACCTGTACCAAGCAGTGGTACAGGCTGGGAGACCACCCTGGAAGGACTTGGGGTTCCTGATAGTGGGCTGAATGTGCACCCACATTGTGCCTAATGTTGAGGCATATGAAGCTGTATTAGCAGGAGAATAGTCAGTAAATTGAGGGAACCTACTCTTCCTTGGCACTTACTGGGCTGCTCTTGGAATGCTGTGCCCAATTTAGGCCCAGTAGTACGGGAAGGCTGTTAATAAAGTCCTGAGAGAGGTTAAGTCACAGCAGCCCTTCAGTAGAATCACAGAATATCTTGAGTTGGAAGGGAACCATAAGATATGAGTGCAACTCCTAGCTCTGCATAGGACAACCCCAAGAATCACATCATATGCCTGAGAGCATTGTACAAAAGCTTCTGGAACTCCTAGGCTTGGTGCTGTGACTACTTACCCTGCAAGGCCTGTTCCAGTGCCCAACCAACTTCTAAGGGAAGAACCTTTTCATAATATCTAACCTAAATCTTCTCTAACACAGGAAATAGTCATGAATTGAAACAAAAGAAGCAAGAGAGGTTGCAGCTGCATATAAAATGGAACTTCTTCACTGTGAGGACAGGAAAGCAGTGGAGTCAGATGCTCAGGGAGGTGTAGCCGCCATCCCTTGTAACTTTAAAAGCCCAGCTGATAAAGCCTTGCATAAGCTGCTCTCATCTCGTGGTTGTTCCTGTTTGGAGCTGGGGGTTGAATCAGAGACTGTCTGAGGTCTCTTCAGGCTGGAATGAGTCTGAATTTAAAAATGCTTCTACTGTTAAACTGGGGAGAAGAGTGTAATGAAGTACCTGCTTAGGCTCATCATGTCAGTATCTAGCGCAGAGCAGGTTCTGCTGCCTGTCTTGTTTGTAACTAGTGCTGTATAATAGCAGTGTATCTTCTGTATATGAGCTGCTATGTGGAATAACTGAAGGTTGTATTTTTAGAGATTATACAGGTATCTGTGTTGTGACCATTGCCTGAGCACTAGGGCGTTCAGTAGTGTTTCCTGCTTTCCAAAACAAATGTTTTGGAGATGTGCTGAGATTAAAGGCTGAAAATTCTGGCAGAAATTGATGACCGTGTATCCTTTCTATCTAGTGACACTCCTTCACAGTGATGCATGTTGATTTGTCAGTACTGTGATGGCTGTAGCGTTTAAAGTTGATTTGGGGGTTTCTTCTTAAGAAGCTTCCCCTGTAGATAGAATTTTAAGGCAGTTATTTTTTTCCTTTTTTATTTCCCCAGCCACCAGTGAGCAACCTGAATGTGCACAAAGATGCAAAGCGTGTGAAAAGTAAGTTGCTCTGTTTCATGTGTGAAAATTATTCTTGAAGTATTTCATGCCTTTTTACAGTGTGAGTATATGCTGTACACAAATGAGAAATTGTAATATATCTAATGTATCTAATAGCAGAGTAGGAGAAAGGCTGAACACAAAATAGTAGTTGTGAAGCAGTATTTTTTTGTAGTTTTTCCTCTTGACGTCTTCTCTAGTATATCTTCCCACTGCTATAAAGAAAATAATGCAGGGGAAAAGTGAGTTAGAGAAAACTGGAACATCATGCTGGCAAATGTCTGTTTTTAACTGGTATTAATGTGAAAACAAACTTGAGTGAATTTCTGGGTGTTTGGGGGAGTGGGTTTATTTGTTTTCTCACCAGTTGAATTGTTCCACATGTTTCACAGTAACACAGTCTAAAACTGGGTTGTTGGACCTATCACTTCACATTAGAGGGCACAAATTTGCAGCCATGGAATGGGGATGGTACATTATGAGTGAAAGTACATGTTTCATTAGTCTTGGGAAAAATACTGATATTTGAAGTATTTTCTAGAGAAGCTTGTTTACACAGGCACTCACCTTTTCTTGAAGCATTAGACTAGAATATTGCTCAGATATTAAATACCTGTCTTGCTTTACTGGAGAAAAGACAAGTAACATCAGAATTTTGCAGTCTTTCATTGGCTCTGGCATCAAATGAGTGTGTATGTACCATGTCTTTTTTTGTGCCTCAAAAAGCTGTTGGTAATGGATACACATAGCACTGCGATCTCTCAAACCTGTGGTGTTGAGGTATCTGATCTTTGTTCCATTGGTAAATTAAACAATGGAATTACCAGTTCTTCTGCCCTGAGGCCATAGTGCAAACAGAGTTCATCCACATAGTAAGTTCTCCTACTCCAGGACAGATTGGTCTTTTCTAGGCTGAAACAATCCTGAAGCCAAGCTGACTCCTGCACCATGTCTGATTGTCATTTTGGAGATCTGGTGGTTAATCTGGACCAAAAGCTTATGAAAAAACATTAACACGGTTAAAGTGTCATGGAGCATTTGTCTGGCAGTGCCCCTTACTGTTTATAGTTAACTGAGGGTTTTGTTGGTATTTGTTCAGTGATCCAATCTCATGTCCTATGAATACAGACTTACACAACTATTAATATCCATACAAACAGTGAAGTCATGAATGTTGAAAGCACAAAGGTGTATGCCTGCTATGTAGATACAATCACTGCAAACAAAGGTATGTGTAGTTAATAGGCTTTATATGGTGCCACTGCAATGTCAGCATTAAAAACCGCAGTGCTTCCAGACTTCATTGTTACTTCATCACTATCACCTTTCTTTTTTAAGAAACACGTCATGCTTAAGTAGTAGCTTATCCTAAATATTCTATCAAAACTTTACAGAAAGTGGGGAAGCCAAAAGGCCTCGATTTGATGCATCCTTGGTGCTTTTGACACGAAGATTTATGGCTCTTCTCAAAAAAGCTCCAGAAGGTGTCCTTGATTTAAATGAAGTAGCAAAAACACTTGGAGTACGAAAACGAAGAGTGTATGACATCACCAATGTGTTGGATGGAATCCACTTAATCAAGAAAAGGTCTAAGAATCTTATCCAGTGGATGTGAGTTTGCTTTGAAACTTCTAATTTTTGAAACAGTAAAGCCCAACAATATTGAGTAATATTTATAACTTTTAGAGTACTTTTAAGCATATTAAATTACTTTTTATAGATAATATTTAAAGTTCTTCTGTGTCCTTAGGCTGTGTGAATTACTTAATATGTCAAGTATCAAGCACAAAAGCACATGAAGCATATTTCAGCAGACTAAAGGGTGCCAGAGTTCCTGACTGCTTTCTGTTAGTATACATGATGTTCAGTAAACTTTTTTCTATATAAATATACTAGACAACTTTCTTGTTCTTTTAGAGGTACTAATCTTGACCACGTTGTTGGAAAAGCACCAGAGCAGCAAAATCTTAAAGATGAACTTTCTGACTTGTCAGACATGGAAGAAGCTCTGGATGAATTAATCAAGACTTGTGCTCATCAGATATTTGAACTAACAGATGACAAAGAAAATGCAAAATATCCTTTCAATTCTTACATTAATTTAACATGTGGTTTTGGTTAATAGTACTCACATACCTAGTAGTAAGTGTAGGCTGATATCACAGGTACTTAGTAATGCTTGATAGTGAGTTTTGTCATAGGAAGCTTTTTTGTTATATTTGTGTATGCCAGTCACATGCCTTGCTTTGCAGCATCTTGCACAGTCCATCTGTTCTCAGGGGAGTCCTGCTTGTGTGACCTTTCCACTACAGAAGAATGAAGTGGGGCAGTAGTCTTAGTCCCCTGACCATCACCTTGTTCTCTGTGTTATAAAGTTGTCTCGGGGGCAAATCATGACCCATCAGTGAGATCAAATTGCTTACTGTGATTACAAAGAGGACTCAAAATGGAATCACAGTGGCCTGTTGCCAAAAAGACAATGGTATATTTGTTGTGTCCTAATACTGCTCTGTCTCTCGAGAAAGGTTTCAGTGCAGTTTTGACTTTCAGGTGAATTTTGGCAATAGAAAAGAGATTTCTTTTAATAGATGGCATAAACATTGAATTTTGGTTTTAGGTTACAATAAAGTATCACTTAGCTCCTTTGTTTCACAGAATGTTAAGGTCTGTGCTCAAATGAAATATGCCCATTTTCTTTACACCTCACTTGTTCTGTTTAAGAATATAGTTCTATATTTTCCCAGGAAATTATTTTTGTGCTACTACAAAACAAAGTAATTTCTCATGGGCAGTATTCCTTCTGCTTTGTAGACCTAAGACAGCATCTGAGTGTTTTCCCAGGGGATGAGGGTCAGCACAAAATACATAGACACCAACTTTAAAGAATACGTGTATAAATTTAATATAGTGCAAACCTGCAAAAAATTACAAAAGAAGTGAAGAATTATAAAAGGATAAGCTTAGCAATGCACCCAATCATTACTACAAAGAGTGTCTATAGTGATTAAGAAAGATACATCCCCAGTTACCCCTTTAACACAGTCCCATCATCCAGACCCGCACGTCAGCTGGGGAGTCCCGATTACAGCGAGGGACCGGAGAGCCACTCCCAGGAACTGGGAAATCCTACCCAGTGTGTCCACTCGTGGGTGAGGTCTCTGTCTTTGCTGTGAAAGGGTCCAGCTTTTATATCTTATGTAGCTTATGTCACTTAGTGCAGAAAATACCTGACTTTCTTCTGTCCTTGGATTTCACCCAAAGCCTGGCCAGGGCTTCAGAGGAAAATCAGGGAGTCAATTTGGAGCAACTACTATCGAATAAAGATGGATACATTCATATCTACTAAGACCAGCCATCTACATCCACGGCCTTGACTATCTCTAAATACAGAAAAATAGATACATTCATAGCAAACACACTAATTAAGTGGAATTTTGGCTAATAAGCAGATACATGTCTAAATAGAACATTAGGTTGGAAGGTTCATCTGGAGGTCAACTGTGGCTCAGGGCCTGTTGTTCAGGGCTCAGAACTTCACTGGGAAAACCAAATGTGTTTGGGTTTTTTGTTTTTAATATTGAATATATTTTTACAAGCTTTTTTCCTTCCTTGTTAGCTAATACTTCATTTTACAAAGCTAGCAATAAAATAACCTCAGTGCCACTGTTAATCACTGAAGTTAGTATTCTGCCTCAGCATATCTTGACATCACATGCTTTGCTTCTGCCCATTAGCAAATTACTTTACAGAATCCTTGACCGATGTATACATTAGCTTATGTGACATACCAAGATATCCGAAGCATTCAGACATTTCAAGAACAGATTGTGATTGCAATCAAAGCTCCAGAGGAAACCAGATTGGAAATACCAGTTCCTAAAGATGTAAGTTCTCAAACTTCATTCTTTTGCAGCAGCAATCAGACTTCCATTTTCTTTGTCATCCAAATATTGGTAGTTCATTGTTCATGTGTTCCTAAACAATGTTGTAGGGATAGACATCTTAGAAACTTACTTGCAGTACTTGTTTTTCACCTAAGTTATTAAACAATAGATATATCTGATCTTTAGTTACCTGGTTTTTCTAGAGAGAATGGAACAGGTGTAATAAAGTATGAAATGTACAGTATAGTTGGAAAAAAATTTGTCACACTAGTAGATCATGTCTAGATGTATTTTTCGTGGAGGTAGGGGTTGTGTCCTGTCCTCACCCCACAGTGCAATATTGAGGCTCCATTCTGGTCACACAGACAAGCCAGACCTTTTCCCTCTCCATCCAGAAATGCTGCATCCACGTACTGGGGCCTGTATACTGAGAACCCACTGTTTAAAGTAGTGCTCCGAGAGGGGAAATTCTGGAAATAAGCTTAAGATAACAAATGTTCTTAATTGCATAGTCATCAAATTTGCCTTGCTGTGTGCACAGAAAGGGTAGTGATACCTTAGGAAAAGGAGATATGAATCAGTAGAACAAGAAGATGTAGATCCACTACATAGATCTCCTGTGTTTTCCCTGATAAAAGGAGCTGGCTGTCATCCAGTGGAGATGAAAAAGATAAAATTGCAAAGGCTTCCTAAAGCAATAAAAAAAGCAGAATTTAAAAAGCTGTGTTTTGAAGAGAACAGAATCTTCTTTCTGCTGTCCATTAAATTTTATTTGCTCTGTGTCATGCATTGTGACGTCTGCTGAAGGAAAGCAGTAGAAGTGATAGGGGGTTAGTTGCTTTACCATGTTATTAAAGCTGCACACTCTTGATTTGTTTTCTTAATCATGGCATTGATTTGTCGAGTTTTAAATTGTGTTACTCTTCCTAAACATACAGTAAATCTTGGCCATATATCTAAATGTCAGTAGAAAGACTAAACAAGTACTTAAGTGCATTTTTATCAAAAATAAGAACTTGTTATCTTAGTGCTGCTTAATAATTGTCCTACAAATGCATGTAATAATCATAATTTATGTGGAAGTAGTAACAAAATTTTTAGTTACAGCATTCCTATATTCTGTTCTTTTATTTTTAAAATATGTGCAAAAATAGATAAAGAATGCCTAAGAATCGTTCTTTTGATTATATACAAGTTGCTGTTTTATAGGATCACATAGAAGTACATGTGAAGAGCACAAAAGGACCAATTGACGTGTATCTGTGTGAGGTGGAAAAAGAGAAGCCAGGTGCCAAAATTTGTGAAGATATGGATACTGTCGCTTCTGAAACTGAGCCATCAGTTCCTCCTGGTGAAGGTAACGTTCTCCATTTACATTTTTATCCACATGTTGGTTTTTTTTCTTAATATCATCATACCATTCTGAAGAATTTCAAAACTGTACTGTTGTACAAGTATGTTGGGATACAAAACTGCTTGGCAACAAAGGAGTTAACAGGGAGGTCGAGGAGACCTTGGGAGAAGCCTGAATAGACATCTCTTGACAGATAAAAGGCTGCAAAACTGTCACCTCCCTGTCTCCCAGATGTATGGAACTGCCTAGACTTTGGGGATACACCCTGAACCTAGATGTGTTTCTAACTGTATCCATTACCATGTCTCTGCACGGTTAATAGTGTGTTATCTCCTGGTTATGACATCTCCACCAGTGTTTAGCATAAGTCAAACCCTGGGATGAATATTCATTTATTGAGCAATATATGTTGTGTGTTATAGTTTCAATGAAGTTGTTCTCGCTTGCCCCCCCATCAAGCGGGGACCATTTTAGTCTTTGACCGCCACAAATGGAGCCCAACAGTGGGGCCCAGAGCCCCGGCTTCTAATATTTAGAAGCTCACTGACCAGAGCCAACGAGGCTGAGCAGAGAAGGAAGTCTCAGACAGCGGTGGTGGTGCACAGCTCGAACTGAAGAAGAAGGAGCTCTGAAAAGACAGTCCCTGAGCAGGAAAGAAGCCTCAGGTGAGCAAGCTGTGGACGTGGGATTAAAAGAGCCCAGAGGAACAAATATGAGGAATTAAAAGAGCCCAGAGGAACCAGGTAGGGAAACATGGGGAGAACTCTATTGTCAGCGATTATAGATAGCATGCTTAAACAGTATGGCGTAAAGATTAACTTTCAGTCCTTGCAGAACCTAATGTTTTGGGTTCTGAATATAGCAACTAAGATACTGCACCCTCCCAGAGTTAGTGGGACAGGCAAGAGCGGCCCCAGTGCACCCCTAGTGCCACCCGTGCTGCCGGAGGGAAGCTGTCCAGGCCCCCCTGAGCCGGCAGTTGGCGGCCCCATCCCTGGCGGCGTGTGGGGCTGCCCGCAGCAGCTGTCCTGCCGGGAGACAGTTCATTTCTATATAGGTGAACTGGAACCATGGCCCCCGCACCCCATGTCTACAGGGGAGAGCTTAAAGCAGGATGCTGCTGTCACCCCGAAGCCAGCAGCAGCCGCAGCAGACATCACTGTTGCAAGCGGAACAGCCGCCGCTCCAGGACCAGCGGGGGCCAGCCCCGCTCCCCAGCCCGGGAGGGCCGACCCCGCCGGAGCAGCTGCCACCCAAGAGTTGAACAGCTCCCCTCGCTCCAGCCGGCATCAACCTGGCCCTGCAGCAGCTCTGCACCCACACATGCAGGACACTGAGGAGACCACCGCGGCCTGCCGAGCCGCCCCCGCCGCAGATGAAGGAGGCGAGTCGGAGGCGCTGCCGCAGCCCGCCGACCCGATCAGCCGCCATCGGGCCGGCAGAGCCCTGCAGGGACCGAGCCCACGGCGCAGCCCGGCTCTGCCTTTCCCCAAGCTGCAGGAGCTGCCGCTCTGCAACGTAAGCTTCGCAAGTCAGAGCCGTTTCCATGGCAACTACGACAGTTTCGCAAGCCGCCACCAGAGTTCCAGCTCAGCGAGAAGTCGCTGTCACCATCGCGAAAGAAAATGAACCCAAACCGAACTCTGAGCGTAGCAAAGACCCTGCCCCCTGTCCCCATTCAAAGGGGAGCTTCCCCGATCCCTTTCCCGCCTTCCTCGCTATCCCTGGGGAGAGAGGGAGGGGTAGGGAAAGGAGTGGAGGTGTGTTTCGATCTGCATTTTAGAATTTCAGCTAGCAGCATGAACAGAGAAAGCCCGATACAGAAATGGAAAACAGTTTTGTCTTATGCTTTGTTACAGATTGAGTTTTTACCATTAATTGCTAATGGTTTGGGTTTTTTTCAGTTATCATGGATAGGAGAGGAAAGAGAATTTGGCAGGAGCTCCAGCAAGAGTTCTGGCGTGGTCCCATGGCGGGTCCCCGCCTCTGTGTCAGTCTGGGAGCCCATAGTAACTGGTGGGTCCTGAGACAGTGCGAAGAAGTCAGTGACTCTGCCGGTGCCTACAGGCACTGAGGCTGTGGCCGCGCCTCCCGGGAGCCCTGGGGTCCCCTCGCACAGCCCAGCACACGTGGCGCCCGTGCCCCCACTTCGCAGCCCCGCTTACCGAGTGAGGCAGGCAGCTCGCACATGAACCGAAACTGTTGCTTTTCGCCCGAGGCTACAGCCCAGCTCGGTCCGAGTGGCGCAAGCACCCTCCCCGCCCTCGCCACTCGCTGATGCAGCTTGGCGAGCGGCGCAGGCACCCCTCGCATCTCTTCTGTCTTCGCCCGCCTGACAAGTTAAAGTTACAGAACATAGCAAACTCCTCTAAACAGTTTCAGTATTTTGCCATGGCATAACCAGTAGTAATTAAGATCTAAGATTATAGAATTTAACCCTCCTCCCAGTTAATCTCACTTTTGCTAAAAACAAAGGGAGAAAATAGTTAAAAAACCCTCACAGTAAATTAGCAAAGAGCTGTGTCTTTAAGTTCGTTTTTTGAAGATTTTGTGTAGATGTGTATGTAAAGAGAGAAAAAGAAAAATCCCACCTGAGCAAGGAAAGTATTGACGCAGTTTTAGCAGCTGCTTCCCTGCTTGAATGAGAGTAAATAGTAACAGTAGCTAGAAAATGAGACTTCATAAGTAAAGGTTTTGGTGCAGACAGCATTTCTCTGCAGCCAACATTAAATCTATGTCTTTCCCAGTTGAGTTTCCGGAGAAAGGATATGGAAAAGCATTCCCAGCAGGACCAAAAGAGGACCTTGCACCCTGGGCAAACTTGCTTTGTATAATGCAGTAAAGATTCCTATGGCTGATTGTTTTTGGAATCATGCACAAAGGTTTTTCAGTAGCTTTCTGCACCCAGGTCTGGGAGCAGACCATGCTCTTGTGACACTTGGTAAGATAGAATATTAGCTAGCAAAAGAAGCTAATGCCACCAGCTCAGCTTTAGAAAATTTGCTCACAATATGTTAATTCTGTAAGTCAAGCTTCTTGCCCTTAGACATAGCTATGAAGAATTTGAAAGCTTTTGCTGCATGTGCCTAAGTGACCACTCAAAGTCAATTGGCCAGAGTATTGACAAACTAAATGCCTTGACCGATCTATTGTCAGAAAGCAATTTCAGTGAGTTAAGTAGTTCTTTTGACTGGTTAGAAGTTTTCGGTGTTAGTATGAGTCTTGAAAAAAATTAAGTATAGTAGTACTGCTTGGAGTTTTCATCTTTCTCTGTATTATGATATGTGTTCCCTGTTTTCTGTCTTGTACGCAATGTATGATTAAGAGAAGTTTTCCTCGAGCTTTTAATTTAAACAAAAAAAGGGTGATATGTTGGGACACAAAACTGCTTGGCAACAAAGGGGTTAACAGGGAGGTCGAGGAGACCTTGGGAGAAGCCTGAATAGACATCTCTTGATAGATAAAAGGCTGCAAAACTGTCACCTCCCTGTCTCCCAGATGTATGGAACTGCCTAGACTTTGGGGATACACCCTGAACCTAGATGAAGACTCCATTGTGTTTCTAACTGTATCCATTACCATGTCTCTGCATGGTTAATAGTGTGTTATCTCCTGGTTATGACATCTCCACCAGTGTTTAGCATAAGTCAAACCCTGGGATGAATATTCATTTATTGAGCAATATATGTTGTGTGTTATAGTTTCAATAAAGTTGTTCTTGCTTGCCCCCCCCATCAAGCGGGGACCGTTTTAGTCTTTGACCGCCACACAAGTATAACTTTCTGAGCACAGTTCGTGAACCAAGATGTGTGGGAGTATAGGAAACGCCTGGAAGAGAAGTCTCTGTTGTTGTGTTACCTCAGAGCAGCAGGAGGTCTGAGAGTCAGGCACGTGCACATATAGCAAGGCACTCTTGTTCCCTGATCTTTTCCTTCCTTCACTCGTTACTGGTTTCCTGTCAGAGTTGCACTCTGTGGATGGAACAATGTGTGTCAGTTCTGAGCTGCTGCACTGCAGAGTCCAGCTCAGCTGAGATTGTTGCATGAGCATTATGATGTGGTTTCAAACAAGAGTGTGCTGCTGTTGCTCATTCCTGCCCTGTCTTAAGGGAGGGAAGACTAAGAAGAGGGGATGTAGTATTTTGATCTAAAACAAGATTGGATGGAATATAGTCTCTGAGGAGCCTCAATGCTGCAGGATGTTGTGGCTTAAAAATAAATGTGACAGGAATTGCAGTAGCTCGGAACACAGAAATTATTTTTAGCAGTGCTCCTTTATAGTTGAGGGGAAGAGTTGACTTTTCAATCCTAGGCATTTTTTTACTTTATTTTGCTTATAAATCAGAATTGTATTTTCTACAGTGACAATAATCGTATTTCTCTTTTAATTTCTTTTCAAAGTGAGATCTCTGAGGGAAGATAAAAAACTCTTCTGAGATGCCAGATTAATTACAACATACAAATCTAATACAGAATGTAAATATCTGTGTTACAGATCTTTTCCAAAGCTGCTTGGACCTGCAAACTGCATAACCTGAAATGTTCCAAAGTGTTTTTAAAAAACAGCAGTGGATTGATTGAGTGCTTTCATGGGATTACTTGTTTTCCGAAGTGAAAAGACAGCAGTTCCTGGAGTTGCTTTTAGAAGCTTTGTTTTCATAGTTGCATGTGATCTACAGAGCTTTGGGAAACCGGTATTTTTACCTTTTAAAATAATTTATGAAAAACTTAAGTAATTCTAAAAACAAAGGTTGGAAAACTCTTTCTGGAACAGTCTACAGTCTGTGAGAATGTATAAAATGAAGAAATGCACTTTTCAGTTCTGAGGCTGCACTACTAAGCAGGATTGTCAATTATGAATTTTAACAAAGAGCTGGTGTATTGGAAGCCTTTGCTATGAGGAATAAGATGTAAATATCCTGAGAGTTATGCCTTACACTGTGTAGGTGCTGTTTGCATTGTTTGCATCCAGCTCTGCATGAACTATGGTATCAACACTGAAGTGAAATAATTGGGCTTTGTGTACATACCTGTATCATGTCTAGGTAATTACTGATGTAGATTTATTGAGATGGGTTGTGCTTCTGCCCTTGTATAGCAAAGAAATAAAATAAACTTGCAAAATTATGAAATAGTCTAATAAAATATGTTGGGTTCCTTTTGTTGAATTTCACCAGGTAACTGCAAATATTTTAAATTCTGTGAAAATACAAAATCTGGTAGCTAACAGATCTGAACCTTGCAATGTTGTAGCAATTTTTGGGAGAAATGTTGATGCTAAGTAACTACTTAAATTGGTCACTTGCAGTTTCTAGAGTTAACATACAGCAGAGCTTTACCCAAACATTGTGACATCTTTGTTGCTCACCTTGCAAAAATATGTCAAATACTTTAGGACAATATTTGTTCATCCAGTGTTAGTATCCATAAAATGAAACTGCAGAATTTTGATACTGGCTTTTCCAAGGGAATGGATTGTCATTGTGCAAATGCCATGCCTGGGCTCACTTCACTCCAGTACCAAAAAGTGGCACCATCACTTTGGAGGGGAGGCAGTAGGGGGGTGTGTTGGCTGGTTTGGTTTTAAGTTGGAAGTCCAAGTCTGTGTTTTCCTGATCACACAATGTCAACAACTATGCATCTACTCCCAGTTGGGAAAAACATCAAGTGTGAGCTTGTGTTAGAAAGTAATCTTGACTTATTATGTGCTACCCCCTTCCAGCTCTTCAGAATACAGGACTTCAGTATTGGATACTATTTTCAGCAAACTACAGGCTGAGCCGTTACAATAATAAATACAAGCAAACTGACAGCACAGGTAATACCTATATCCTAGTAAAAATGGGGAGTGTGCTCCTTCAGTAAAGCTGGAAGTGACAGTTAAAGCATCATTTTGAATAGAAGGATTGTCCTTTTCCTTTATAGCTGGCTTCTTTCCAGATGGCAAACTCTCCAATTGATTGTTTACATTGCTGTTGGGCTTTTAGGGGGCGGAGGAAGGTTTGTGCTGAAGAGAAGTATTGGTTCCCTTACCCTGGTTCAACAACTCAGGACAGTGTTTTCCATAAAATGTGTAAAATTTTCCAGCACTAACAACTAATCCTGAGTGCTGTGTGTTAGGGTGGCATTTTATTACATCATAAAATCCTAGAATGGTTTGGGTTGGAAGGGACCTTAAAGATCATCTACTTCAAACCCCCCTGCTGTGGGCAGGGACACCTGCCAGTACATCACAGAATGATTTAAGTGGGAAAAGACTTCAAAGACCATCGAGTCCAGCTACTGACCAAACACCATCATATTAATTAGGCCATGGCACTGTCACATCCAGTTGTTCCTTGAACACCTCTAGGGATGGTGAATCCACCAACTCCCAGGGCAGTCTGTTCCAATACATGACAAGTCTTTCAGTGAGGAACCTCTTCTGATGGCCAACCTGAACCTCCCCTGGCACATCTTGAGGCTATTGTCCTCTTATCTTGATTGCTCAGAGTCCCATCACAACCTGTCTTTGAACGTGTCCAGGGATGGGGAATCCACAACGACTCTGGGCAACCTGTTCCAATATCTCGTTACCCTCCCAGTAAAGAATTTCTTCCTAGTTATTAGGCTACACTTAGCCTCTTACCTATGACTTTGTCTTATCTGTGGAATAAGGAAGCATATTTTTACAAAATAACCATCTTACAAATGTTAAGGAAGTCTATCTTCAAAAACAGAACATTATTTATTTAAATGAAACATTAGGATTTTCCATTTTCAACAAATCTCTAGTGATTGTTTTTTCTCATTTGTACAGATTTTCTAGCTGTAGAATTCATTTTTTAACAGCATAATTTTCACAGTGAAATGGCAGAAGCTGTAATATGACAGTTATGAAATATATCTGTTGTTCTAATAGTGCACCATTTGTGAAGTGAGTGGACTTTTGAAGATTAAACCACTGTTGTTACTACTTGGTTGCATACAGTATTATCAACTCACAATACTGGAAAATAAAAGTTCAGTGCACTAACTAACAGAAAAGATTCAGCTTAGACTAGAAGGAAAAATTCCCAAGTGATGCTGAACTTAAATGCAAGTTACAGGCTCGCAAATGTGATAGGACCTTACTCTGAATTTGTATAATAATGCTTGATTTTCTGAGAGGTTATAAAGACTGTTTTTGTTGAGCCTATATGTGTCCATTTTCAATATATTTGTGTAAGTAGATCTCTTGGCTATATGAGGACTCTATAATAAATTAAAAAGCTCCAATACCATTGTTGTCTTCTTTTCAGTAAAAATGGCTGAGCATCTAAATGCATTAATTAGCAATGGCTAAAATCTGTAATTACTAAATCCCTGGTTTTGCTGACTAACTGGAACAAATGCCACAAGTTGCCAGTTCAGCCTTCATTTGGTGTGGGAAATCACTCATCACAGTTTTCAGATATGAACTGCAGTTTTAAATAATGTGAATTGTAAAGAAGAGAGAAGGTTCCTTCAAATTATTGTCTGTTGGAAAGGTCTTAAAAGCCAGCAGATTTCTTCATTTTGAGTAATCTTTTTGCTGTGTGTGAAGAGCCTCATTTATAAGCCTAATTAAATTACACTGATTTCAAAAGACATTTTAGCTCTTGTCATTGTCAGTGGCAAAGTTCACCTGCTGGCTCCCAGCGTGCGGGAGCTGACTGCAAGCTTTAAACCCTTGTGCTCCATGATCCCAGTGCTGGCTCTGGCACAGTTCTAGGACTTCAGGAACTGCTAAAGTGTTTCTCTGGAAAAAGAATGCTATCTTTGGGTCCACTTCTGATCTGCGAGTGGTAACTGGTGAGAAGTCTTGTGAGATGTTGTGTAGTTGATATAAATCTATATGAGGCTTCTCACATAGATGTTCACTGAAGGGCTGGGATACTTGTTCATAAAAAAACTGTGATACATGTTCTGATGGAGAAAAGGGAAACCTGGTGCTGTGTGTGTATGGTGTCTGTGGTTCCTTCCCACCACATGAACTTCAGCTGACAGTAGCTTCTCACCATGTCATCCGTGAAGGAAGTGGTGTTTGCTATCGCCTCTGGGTTAAGGGGTGGGGCTACAGGAGGCAATCCTGGAAGTTGTAACAGCAAATTCAAAAGATCCAAACTCAGCACATCATTACCTTTTATTGACTTTTTTAGGCTACTCTGGTGGTTCATCCTTCCTCCCTGGCCAGGTCACACTATGATCTGAGACATGCCCTTGGCCTTGATGAACCTGGACTCAGGTTCTCTTGGGATTATCAGAAACACTGCCTGTTCCCAGGAACTAGTGCTGTTCAACAAGCTCCTGCTTTTTAATGAACAACCTTGAACACTTATTTCTCTTGCCTGAGTAACAACCTAAGTGAAATACTATTTTCATTATCAAACTTTCAAAGAAAGTTGACCTGAATTGCGACCAGGATGGAAAATTACTATGACCAAAGCCCACTCTCTTGTGACCATATGAGCTATGGTCCAAAGTGAGACCTTTGATCTCTCCTGGACCACAGTGAGCTGTGTGTGACCAGCATCTCCCTCTGAGTGGGGCCTCATAGAGCAGTTAACTCATGTTGGCTACCCCTGGAGATTGGTGAACCACAACAAAGGATCCTGGGTTGATACCCCCAAGTCCTCAAGGCTCAACCCTTTGATGGTTGAGAAGACGCAAAGGATTCCAGAATGAGCATTTCACTGAAGGGGAATTTTTCACATACCTAAACTGTGTACAGACTGTGTGCATTCAAGTGTGATTATGTTATAGAAAATGTTGCTTTCCCAGATTCTTAAATACTTTAAATTTGTGGTCAGGCCTGTGAGTTACTGTTGTGATACAGTAAATTCTATATAATTCTTCTGCTAAATTGTTTAGCTTCACTTATCAATTGAGTACTAGTGAGTTAAGTGCTGTAAAGTGCTATTTTGATAAGTTTAAGTGATGTTGGGCCTTTAGGCATAAATTGTTGGTCAGGTCGGGGCTCAGTTTAGATGTGAACCCTGTGACTCAACAGGAGAGTCTTCCGTGTTCCTTTTTATCCTTACCCTTTCCTATCCTTTTCCCTCCCCTCTCACCCAAGCCTCCACAAAGACATTGGGACTTACTTCAGTCTGGATTGATTCATTTTGGATTTTTATTTGCTTTTTCTCAGTGTGCTTTAACTCTCTAACAAGTAGTAAAGTGAACCTTGCCAACAAATGCTGGCATGCTGCCACTTTTCTATTCTATTACACCTGCTTTTGCCGATACCTTTTCAGGTGATTTCTTTAAAAAAACTTTAAAAAGCCTCGCATATTTCATAGCATCCTTCAAAAGAAAAACCTGACACTTAAGTGAAAACTTGATGAATATATATAAAAGTCTGCAAGAAGCTATTCAAGTTCCTGAAACAGATTTGCTTTCAGTCTTTTGTAGATCCTAATACAAATCTTGCACAGAACTGCTTTTAGAGAATGCAATGTTGTTTTTCAGATAGACAAGCAATTTTGGTTTTGCAGTGTCATTTTCTAAGGAACTCTTTTTTTTTTTCATTGTTTTACTTTCCCTATTTATAACCATAAAAACGTCACAAGCAGGTTACAGCCATAGGTGTTGCTTCTCTAACATGCAGCCTAAGCATGTTGTGAAAAATGAAACAAGAATTGATAAAATTCTTGCAAATTAGGAAGGTGTCATATCAGATATAAAGTTTCAGCAAGCTTAAAAAAGGAAAAGCTGTTTTTATATTTTTTTTTAATTACAAGACACATAATTTCTTAAGAAGCTTGCTGGCTCCTAAACCTCGCATAACATTTGTGTTCACAAACTGTGAACTGAATGTTAAAAATGACAGTTACCTCTCAGAAGAAAAGTTCAAAGTCCAATAAAAACATTTCAGAATTTATTTGGGTAATAAAGTTAAGGGGATTCTACTATATATTGCAAGTGGTAAAATTTTACCAAGGCATTTAGATTGAGGGAAGGCATTAATGCCACTTTGAGAAGGACACACTGTTGGTGTCTCTCATGCTATTATTGGTAAGATCTATCCTTGCAAACTATGATGAAACTCTCTTCTGAAGTTCTCATCTGCTAAGCTGTACTCTGCCTCTGCTCTTGTTCCAGAGTGTCCAGAAAATAAATAGCATGTAGAATAAATGAATGAACCAACAAGTGAATGAACGCGCTCCCATTTTCCTGTGGTAGGAGTCATGAACTTGCAGACCATTTCTTCTGACCATACTGCAGCTATGAAAGCGCTCTGAGTGACACTAGACACTGATGGTAGCTGGGCACTCGAGGATCAAACCAAGCTTCCCAGAAGTGAATTGTGAGCAATTCACAATCCTTAAAACACCTACAAAAACAGGACAATATCCACACACTGCCTCCATCCCATACACTAAAGCAGGTTGCACAGAATTCATTGTAGGAATAGAGAACTGTGGTTTACTTGATAGTTTTGCTCCCCACAAATTGTCAACCTTTTTACAACATTCTCACCATCAATGCCAGTATAACTTCAGTTTTGTGTAAGAAACAAATTCACACACACACAAAAAGTCCCTCTGGTGTTAGAGACAGATTCAACTTCAACTGCCCAGCAATGTGTGTGTGGCGCTCAGGCTGGCGAGAAGATATCAGAGGTGATGATTTCTGTCCTTACTCAGCTGAAGTGAAAACAAACACAGTTGAAATTATGCAAAACTAATGTGACCTGGGAGAATAGTCATGAGTGAAATACCGAGATTTGCCTCAAGAACTGCAGGATCAATTCTTCCTCTGATGAGAGGTTAAAATACAGCAAAATAAAAGCAAAATACTCAGAAAACATTAGCACTGCCTTTCTTGTGAGACCAAAGAAATCTTAATTGCAGTCTTAATTATCCTAGAGAACTGAATAAAGGGATAAATACAAATCAATCTTTCAAATTGCCAAAGTTGACACATAGACTGGGAATCTCCATGCACAGATCAAATTTGTTTTGGAAGTATCAAAATCTTTGACAGCCCTGGGCCACTGAGCAGCACAAAAAGCAAATGTGGATTAGTGTGTATTTATTTGATAATTACGTGTTTCTCCCAGTCTGAAAGACTTTAGACCACATTAAAATTTTACTGCAGATTGAAGCTCTGGAGTCTTACTTCTTTTACAAAAAGGAATTAAATCTATGACATGAGATAATCACTTCATGGAGTCTTTAAAACCAGTATCTTCCAACTAAAGATATATTTTATTCCTGATCTCTGAAATACTGTTCCTTTATAGATGGAGAAAATATAGACTGCTTGAAGAGAAGGGGTTGGAAGGCTGTCCAGATATTGTCTGTATGCTGTGTATGTGTCTCTGAGGATCTGTTGCCTGGAAATGAAAACAAGACAACAGTAATTGTTTACATAAATGTTGTCTGAAAACTTCTCAGGCATTTATCTTCTCTCTGCTGGCTTATTCCAATGGTCCATCACTTAAATTGACCCATGGGAGCTATTTTTGAGGGGTAAGGAGTAAAGTCTGCAAAACAGTGTTTATGATTTGGAGAGAAAATGATACAGCACCAAAGGGGAAAATAAGTTTCCCCCACTGCTACTTAAAAAGCTTTTTTGCCACCTTTGAAATCAAAACCTGAACAGGATGTTGTCTGTTCATTCCATCAATCTCTTCCAATCAGTTTAACACAACCCAAGTTCAATTAGAAATAGTTGTTCAGCCATGTGTTTTATTGACAGCAAATGATGGCTTTGAAATTGGCAACAGTAAAGCTGAAAAAAAATTATACTTGGAGCTAAATTATTACACTGATATTTTGTGTAGGGAATTCACAATTTAAAAGTAGCAATGGATTTACAATGGTAATACTAATAGGACAGATCAGTTACTGAGATATGGAGCTATCATTATCAGAAGGATGAGATTTGTAATTTCTTTTTCCATATAGAGAAAATCTTAGTGTGGGCTTTTATGGACAGTTAAAGAACTGTCCTTTTAAGGACAGTTTTATTTACATATAAACCCATATATCATTTCAACTCAACACCACATTGCTATCAGGCAGCTTGCTGCCTCTGGACAAATCATTCCTCTCTTCTGTTCCCATTTGCAGAAAAGGGGCAACTGTCTTGATCTCCTTTGCAAACTCCTAACAGTTCTGCTCTGCAGTGATTCCTAGGAGTGTACCAGCTTCCCCAGGACCCTCCATGGGATGCTTGTTCAGCATCCAACCAGGGCAATTCCTGGACTTCTGGCTGTGTTTCATGAAGCAATCACAGTGGGTGCCAGGACCTTGCAGGTGTCCTGGAACAGCATCCTTTCTGAAGACAGCACCAGAGAACTCTTGACTGTCTTTAAAGATGCTGTTCCAGGGCTCTAAGTTTTACTGCATGTCCTTGAACAAATTAAATACAAAAATAAATTCAATGTTCCAAACACATAAACAAAATTAGCATTTTATTGACAATTTCAGTTGAGAAGCCAAAGTGTATAGATGTATAAATAAATGGTCCTTATTTTTATTTTACGTATATTTTGGGTTTTTTGCTTTTTTTCCCCATGGTACCCTATCAGCCTTGTATTAGAGAGACAAGAAAATCTGAAACATTTGATAAATCTTCAAGTACAACTTGCCTGTTTTTTTCAATGATGACAAATTGTTCTCTCTCTAAGTTAAACTGACATTTTTAAAAAACTTAGGATTAACCCTTTCCTCATATCATCTCCCAGTATATCTGTTTTTCACAGTGGCCAGTGACTTGGGTACCTCCTTCTAGTATTGTGGCTTCTGTGAAATAAATACCCTAAACAGCCCCAACTGATGTGGAGTTTCAAGGACACTTTGGTGAAGGGGGAAAAGGGAGATGTTATCTGCCATTACAGTTCCCCAGCCCTGCAGAGGACGCAGCTCCACAGAGGAGCACATCCATTCGCCCCAATACACATCTGCATCTGTGCTGAGCCTGCGGACGCCAGAGCCGCTCCCGGCTTCCCGGAGGCTGTGGGGCCACTAGAGGGATGTCTATAACCATCCTTCCACCCGCTTCAGAAGCGCCAACCCACCCCTTCACATTTGTGGCCAGCTGCAAATCACACACAGAATAAGGCAATAATTGAAAATGCTGTAACAAATACATCAGAGGGCTGCTCGCCATGGCCTAGGGAAAGTATCTGGAAACTACCAGTTGGAAAGATGAGATGGAGTGCCACAAGGTCCAAGTGAGCTGGTCAAGAATCAGAGTCATGGATTCACTGAATGACAATCATGACAATAATCTAGTTCCAACTCACCTTGTTCTGGCTGAACAGTTTTCTACCACCAAATTTCAATCTGATGGAAAGCAAGCAGCTTGTCCCCAAATCCCTTGCTGCTGCTTTCCTTCCAGCATATCTGACACGATCTACCCAAGTTGTTCTGACACCCCAAGGTCAAGGGCTTCCAGGTCTTGAGCTGTGGTGGCACCACCTGACTGTCTCTGTGGGCTGCACACCTATCTGTAACACCAGTCATGGGGGAGTCTTGCAAAAAGGTCTTGGAAAATTCTGAAAAAAAACCCACAAAATTTTGTTCTTTTCTGTACTGAAAACTCTCTTCAAGCTGCCACTCTGCAGGCAACATCATATCCAGCACTTGTTTCAGAGCTGAAATTCTGTTTTACTGTAACATTTCCTACACTACTGTCAGCTACGGCTAGAGATATCCTTTTTGCTTGTTTGTTTCCAATGGTTTAATTTTTATCTAGTGGCATGGCACAATCTATTTAAACTATCAATGATTTATCAGTAGGCTCAGTGAAAAAAGTACTACTTTTTAGTAGAAATTAGAAAAGGATGAAAACATAATAGTGAAGAGTCCCCTCTCCTACAGGGACCAACTGTTGGAACTGATGGGATGAAAGGGGCTGAAAGAGAGGAAAAGATTGGTAAACTGAAGAAATAAGCATTAGTTTCAAGTGCTGTAATAGACCCTGTGCACTCTAGAACAGCATAAGTAATGAGGCCTAATTTACTACCTGGACTGGTAGATGCATCAAACTGTTACATAAAAAAAACCCAAAAAAAACCAAAAAAAACCAAACATCTACAATTTAAGTTGAAAAATTTTTAATTTAAGTTTGATTAAGTTAATCTAAGTATCTTAGATTTTAAAAGTGGTAATAGTTAGAGTTGGATTATTTATTTATTTATTTTAATAGTTAATTCCCTGGAAAATGTGGTTTCAGTCATGTCTAAACTATTTGCTTCAAATTTGCTGAATAGTTTTGGCTGGAAAAAAAAAGACAAAGGAGGGGATAAACTGTGTTGGAGGAAAGTCCCCAATTACCCAACAGCTCAGTGATCAGAGCATTTACTTAGATAGCAAAGACCCCTTCACAGAGGCTGTGTCGAGGCAGGCTACGCTCAGTCCTTCCCCTTGCCACTTTGATTCTGTCCAGACAGCAAGGGATGGGGACACACCTCCTAAGGGAGCACACTGGTTCCCAGGGTAGAAAGCCGTGATTGTCGTGCTCTCCCTCGCTGATCCAACAAACTTGGTGTCAACGGCTTCAATGTGAGGAAGAATTTTTCCTTTCTTCTGCTGCAGAGATACCCTGTCCTTTGACAGCTTTCTAAGAAGGAGAAGAATTCGGCTTCAGATTCCCTTGGACGAAAGCAGGATTTCCTTATCCTAAGTATATCCATTCTGTGATATTCTTTCAAGCATCCATAGCAAATATTCTACATTGTGTTATACAGAACATTTAATGTTTCATGCAAAAAAGGTTATTTTCTTTCAGTAAGGAAAAACAGCCAGTTGGATTATGTCCAAACTGTTCTGGTTTTTTTTTCACATTCACTGTGGGTTTTGAACAAAAATGCAACTTCCACAACGTCTTCAACCAATCATGAAACAGTTTGGTTTCACCTTCCTCCAGACTACACTTCACACAAACCCTTGTGTCTGCAGCCACACAAGAACGGAAAATGACATTGAGAGCTCCCAGCTCCAGTCCCTGTAGTGCCAGACTCACACCACACAGCCCATTCAAAGTGCACTGACCACGCTGCAGGTAGTTATTTTCTTGCTGCCTGTTCTGGATGAAGATTGTACCAAACCCCATCATCAATAGCCAGAAACATTCTTATTTCCCATCTGAGATTATTCGTGGACAGTTAACATGCACATGCTCTTCTGCCAGTATTTTTCTGTCATGTACGGAGTTCTCACACTCAACACATGATGCTGTCTTCAGTGTATCTACAGACATCACCATATTCTCAGCCACCTCACATAAAACAGGCTGCTTTGTTCCTTTAACTCTGCTAAATTTCCATTTTCGGTTCCTCTCCTTCAATACAGATGAAAGGAACTATTTATTTCCGAGAAGTGTTTTCACTTCATCTTGCCCTGCCCTTACTTGAGTAACTTTGTTAAATTTTACAGTATCATTTATCCTGTTTAATTCCACATTTTCATCTGCTAATGGAAGCCTGAAGTACTTCTCCTCAGCTATTTCCAAACGGTAAGTTCCCACATAACATCAGAATTTCTTACTAGCCCCCAAGGGCACATTCTTCTATAGACCGTATTATTTTACAGTCTATAGAAATAGGATTATATCCTATTGCTATCATTCCCATCACTGAGATGATCCAGATCTCCCAAGTGATATCCCCACCCTTAACTCTACTGATGTCTTCTGACTCTGCAAACAGCCAGCATAAGCAGCACAGGCCTGGATTTCATGCTTCTAAATAAAAAGGTTCCTATTTCAAAAGTTAAGCAAGACAGACCAGAAATGGTCCTTCTAATTCCTACCAATCAAAATCTTCAAGGATTCAACTAATCCCTTAATCTGAGATGTTACACTTGAGAGGCGGTGGGCGTTGGCTGAGTGGCATAGGCCCCCGCCTGTGGAGCCGGCTCCTCCTCTGAGGACGCCGGTTCGAATCCTGGAGGAACTCGCTGTCACCGTCCCAGTGTGCTCAGCCGTGGCAAGATGAACCTCAGGAGTAAAGGGGGTGGGGCCAGTTCCGCGCACACTGTGCCTCACCTAAAAAAAATCCATTGCACAGGCTTATCCCAAGATCTTCGTTCGCGAAGTCCAGCCAACAACAATCCCTACCTCCCTATTTCATCCCATAAGCATTGCTGTCCTACATGTAGTCAGTCTTTGTAGTTTAGAAACAGCATGTTACCCTTCAGAACATCCTATAGCTGGATCTCCTACAAAGAATGTACAAGAAAAGGTCACTTAATAATTCACACTAACCTCAGTTTTATCAAATCAAATTATTTGCTGAAGACAAGTCTATGAACTGTCATATCTGCCTCCTTTTAAGAGACAGATTTATCTTACTATTTTCAATCCTATGGTGTTATCCTGGCAATAGTAATTCATTTGAAAATCACTTGTTATGAAATTAAGACGAATTTTTAGTAATTTTAGAATTATGATGCTTTTCTGATACCAAATTCATTAAAATTGTCCAACTTTTCTTCCAATTTTGTAGCAATTACCTCTTCAAGTACCTTAATCCTGCTTCTCCACATAGTGTTCTTTTTTAACATCATCCATCACCAAAGCCTTGATGAAGTGTTCATGTGGACTGGGGCAAAACTGAGATCATATCTATTCAACCCTCTTCACACAGCCATCCCATAATTCTATGTCAGAGTCAAGCCTAGTAAAAGTAACAACACTAGTTAAACAAGATAGTCCTCACTGGACAAAAGGAGAAATAGTCATATTTTTCCCAAACAGGAATAGTTTTCTTTTTCTTCCTCCCTTCCTCCCTCCCTTCCTCCCTCCCTTCCTCCCTCCCTTCCTTCCTTCCTTCCTTCCTTCCTTCCTTCCTTCCTTCCTTCCTTTTTTCTTTTCTTTCTCTCTTTCTTTCTCTTCTTTTCCTCCCTTTGTCTCTCTCACTTTGCTGCCTGACTCTGATGTTGTTTACATACAAAATTATGTAATTTCTCCAAGACTGCAAACCCTTATATTCACAGCTGCATCTTCACTAGTGCACTCACAACTCTTCTTATTCCTATTTTACAGCCCCTAAAAATCCCCCGAGTTAGGCATAGCAGTTGTAGTTGTTTCCACCCCAGTATCAGCTAGACTGGCTCGGTTTCCCCACAATTAACAGCAGCTAAGTTTGATGAAAAGCAGATCATAGAAATGACAGTGCTAATACAGGGACACATAATGTGGGTATTCAGAGATGCACACAGAATCACTGCACTAAATGCCTTTTCTTAGCCCATTCTATCCAAGTCATCTTCTACTGGCATTTCCCCCTAATTGCAGGGAGCATTCAGTGCCCAGGATTTTACTGTCACTTTCCAAGCCAGTTCCTGCATATTTATGGCAAAAGGCCAGATCAAAAGAAGAATTTATTAGATGCCTACAGCAATTCTTACAACAAAACCCAGGATCACAATCCAAAAATACTCTTCTCAATAGATGTCTAACTGTGAAGGTCACTAAGTTTGTTATCTACCTCTCTGCCTCCATCCTGCTGAGAGCTCTCTTTCATAGGCTACAGAGCCTTTTCTTCCTGGCATCACCATCTTCTTATTAACGCACTTTTCTGCATAAAGACTTCAGCAGAATGCATCCCTAAAGAGGAGAAACTACACACCAGCCTGCAAGGCAGTGGCTGTGAAATTTAATCAGAGGTGGACTATGCAATACAAATTGTCACAAGACAGAGAAAGGAGAACACGTGGTTTCTCACTCTACTAAAGAATTTTGCATTGGATCAGGATGGACATGCTGGTTCAGGTTATATCTCATTTGGGAAAACACAGGGCTTTGGGCACACAAGTCCTGTTCATTACACAGCTGATCCCTCTTTCTAACACATCTGATTCTCCTCAGGTTTTCTACAAGAAGGCTATTTACCCAATTCTGGACTTTGGGTTCCATTTTAGGAAGCTAGTGTTTAAATGTTTGATCTTAAAACCAGAATAAACTATCAGAAATGCTTGTGTTCATACAGGTATATGTTCGCTGGAAGAAATAAATATTACAGGCCTACAGGTGACAGGTTGGAATCAATCCTTAGTCCCCTTGACAGAATTAAAAGGAGGCAGAAGCAGCTTTGAGAAGCTCTGGCCAGCACTTCCCAGAGACCAGAAGCTTTCTACTTCTGCATGTTTCCAATTTTGCAACCTTTACAATGTGTCTTATAAAGGAAGTGCTGGAGATAATGCTCACAGCAGAAAGAAGAGTGACAGAAACCCTCCTCTACTCCAAGGTACTGGGAGGCATAAACAGCCTGCTGACAGCACAACGGGGAGGATTTCATAAATCAAAGCATCCCCTCAAACTTCTGACTTACACCTTTGGGCCACAGAGCCCTAAACTTCACCTAAACTCAGAAAGCAGCAAAGGAAAAGTCGAGGTCACTTTGCCCTTACTCCCAAGCTACACTTACTCTAAATTTGCTCCTGAGACTTACAGCAGAGAATCTGGCACATCACCATCATGAAAGCATTTCAATTAACCCAGATTCACAGCTTCACTTCTGCCTTCACAGAGCATCCAAGAAGCTACCAAACCACATTATTAACAAAAGCAATGTTAGTTAGCTGGGGAGACTTATGTAAGCAATTAAGAGAGACCAAGTCCAGCATTATCAGGACACACCCAGGCATTATGCAGACAGTTTTGTTTCACACCTATTTTTCTTGAGCCTCTGGTATGTGTGCTTAAGATACTGAATTCAACACAGCAACAAACAGTGACAACTAATAGTTCCACATTTTTGAGCTAGAAATGCTGTTTGAAAGAGTGGGAAGCAGATATCTGGCATGCCTACGAGAGATAAAGGTATATTCTTTCCCAAGTAGAACAGCAGATGTAGGCCTTTACCTACCAAGTTTGCCATATGAAGCCATTTTCTCTAACGTTTGCTTGATTGCTTTGGTTTGTATTTAATTATACAGATGGCTGAGTGGTTTTGTAATTTTATAGCTGGCCTGTGCTAGTAATTGATGTGGTAGTGTCATTCTTACTGAGGGCTGGTTTGGAAATGCATAGGGTTTGAAAAGCTGCTTGTATTTAAAGCCACTAGTTGCGATGCAACAGATGATGTACCATGAATTAAATGAAAGAATGTTAAATAATGTTGGGGAGGTTTTGTGGACTTTACAGAACTATAGTATTTGTCCCAAGACAACACTGGAATCAGTAATTCAACAATGAAGATTGTGGCTTATTTTGTGAGTCGTTCAGAAACACATGCTTTATATCTCCTAGATATATAAGTCATATACTTTCCTTCCCATCTGTTTTCACTAATGTAAAATGAAGAAAATTAGTCATATTTTTAATCCAGAAAAATAATTCATTAGCCCTTAGGCTGATTGAACACTATCATGTGAGAAAGGAAAACTGAAATACCAAAAAAACCCAACCAAAACCCAAAAAACGCTTCACAATAAAAATTATATTCCTTTCCACCTCTATTTCGTATTTATGAATCTAAAAATAAAGAAATCCTTATGCGAATGAAATAAATCTACATTATTTTCTGGAGGTAGAATGATGATCCTTAGCTACACCCTCCAAAGTATCGAGATCATATTATTTAAAGAAAACACTTCTTGTCCTATTTCCATCACAAAAATCATCTGTGTCAGTGGAGCATCTTGGCGAGTGATGATAGTTATGCACCTTTCCCTGCAGCAGTTTGACATGGCTTAATTTTGGAAGGTTTCAAAGACAACGTATTGGACTATTGTTTTTTGGGTTTTTTTGTCCTCCTTACTCTGTGTTACAATTTGGTTCTCATTTGGGATGAGAGTTGATTCATGTTGCTAGACAGAGACAGTCCGTGGTATCACTGGTGACTCACTGAACTCTTCTATACATCTGTTTTCCCACATATAAAACACAAAAATGGCCTATATCCACATGAGATGCTAAATCTAAATTTTAGAGACCTCACCAATTAGAAAAATCAACCTGCCTGTCAATAGTGTTCTTATGTTCTCTTCCCAATAACTGCAGAGAGTGAGAGCCTAAGAAGATTTGCAAAAGCCTTCCCAAGCCAGCAGAAAGTGCTGAAAGCATAGCAGCCCCTTCTCCTAAAGTAGATGCACATGTGGGTCATTTGTCTCCTTTCCTTTTTGCAATAGCTAGTAGTGAAAACATGCCTGAGGTCCAGAGCCAAATCCCTCTTCTTCCTGAAAAGGCTTGATCCCTGTGGAATACCCTAAAGGAAAGACCAATAAGCCTTGTTTACCAACTTTTTACAAATCTGTTCCTAAAAATTAAGCCAGTTCTGAAAACAGTCAACAGCAAGTTCTCTACTGTATCCGGAGGCCCAAAACATACTTGGGTTGTTGAAGAATCAAACGGCATTTTAGGGAGCAGAGGTGAAGGATCCAAGCTGCAGCATGCATGTTGGAAGGCTTGGACTTTGCCTTAAAAGACATGGTAAACATCATTTGACAATTCACTGCATTGGACATCAAAACTACCATATACAGACCGAGTAGAAGCAGTTCTTCCTTAGATGGTCATTTTCAGGGATAGGTGATACCCTGGGAGAGATACGCCACCGAAGGCAGAACAGGTAGAACAGTAAAAAGACCACAGAAGGTGGTGTTGGTTTTCCTTTAGGGCATGTTAAAACAGTGCTTTTTTCAAATACTGAGAGAGGAATCTGACTTTCTGGGTGCTCTTTTTGTCACTTACAACCAATATAATGAAGTAAAGCTTCTGCAGATGATTTTGTTGAGGATTTGTGTCATACAAAGGAATTTAGCAGACTGCTGTTGTCAATTTGTCCCTGTAAGAGCTTAAAACTGTTTTCTCAGTAAACAGGTATGTCCTAAAGGCTGGAGGAACAGATCTATAGGACAAGAATTTCAAGAAGTTACTGTTTCTACGCACTTGCTTTTGAAGTTAACAATCACACTTTTTTTTTTGTATGTAAAAAGGGGTGTTATGCTTATTTAAGTATTTCTTTGTTACCTGCATTTAGATAGTACCCAGAACAATGCCACTAAATCACATAAGCTAGACAAAGATTAGTTTTTACAAAGCTTATTTTATAGATAAGAAAAAAATGAGGAAAAGAGACGCACCTAGCCTGTAGGCAAGGGGAAAATGAAGAGAGTTTGATTTTCACCTCATCCTGTGCTCAACTTCAAGCTCATTGAAATCACCTCCAAAATTGCTATGGACATTAGCAAAACGTAGCACAGTCTCCTTATTGATCACTGGAAACACACTCCCCATGTTTGGTCTGTTGTCCAAATCTATTTTAAATTCCTTCTAAAAAAACAACCACCAATTTTAGGAAACTTAGAGCTTTTAAAGGTTGCTGTTCTAGGCTGTGTAACTTCGTGATCCTACTAGTACCCATATCCTAACTCCGGTAGCAACCCAACTTGCTACACCTAGTTCTTTTATCTCATAGCAAAGGAAGCTGCTCAAGAAAACTATGTGTTTGTTTTTTTGTTTTTTTTTTTTGTTTGTTTGTTTTTTTTTTAAAGTAGTGTTGCAGTTTAAGCAGATCCTAATCTGTTTTGGAGATGAAGCAGTCCTAAGATATAAATAACTAGTGCCTCTCCCAAACAGATTTTCAGCAATTCCTTCAGAAAAGTCACAAACTCAATGTGGTTCACTGACAGAAGTATGAGTCACAGTGACCAATTTGACTTTTCAAAATGCTCATGTGTGTGTGTTTCTATCAGGTTTGGGAGTTTTGATTCAGTGGGCTGTACAAACAATCGTTATGGGCTTTGAGCTGACGTTCAGAACAGACCCTCGCTTGAGTTGGGGGTTGTTCATCACCATGGCCCTGACTCAGAATATCACTAGAGTGATCTTGCTCGAAGCCACATGAGTGACTCACATATTTACTTCTCTCTGACTCCCTCTCCTCTTCCTTTCAATATTGGGCCATTTTTCTGACATCAGCTCACTGACATCCAGCTATCAGCTGAAAGTCAACACAGTCAAATGATAACCTTTCCTGCCTGAGGTCCTTCCACCTCAGCGAATGACACTTCCATGGTCTCTGTAGTTCTGCCCTATAACATCTGCCCAGCAGCCAGATCTGCGGAGGATCTCTGCCATGCTACTCAGCAGCTCCATCCCAGCAGCCACAATTTAGGCGTGACACCCTCCCTGCTCCCACCCCTCTTGCCTGGGTCTCGCAAACAGCATCCTGCCCCCTTTGAGTGCCCATCAAGCGTGGTGAGGTCGTTGTACCCCCCTCCAGCACAATGTGGAGATTCATCCTTCTCAGGGTGCATAAAGGTGGTCTGCACCTTCCCCAGGACAGCTCCTCACCACCTAGTTCTCCATCCTCCCTCTCATATACATAGGATATACACCTAGAAAAGGGATGAAACATCTCTCCTATGAAGAAAGGCTAAGGGAATTTGGATTATTCAGCCTGGAAAAGAGAAGGCTTTAGGGTGACCTAACTGTGGCTTTCCAGCAGCTGAAAGGCACTTACAGAAAAGATGGGGCAAGGCTATTTACAAGAGCATGTAGTGACAGGACAAGGAGGAATGGCTTCAAATTGAAAGAGATAACGTTTAGATTAGATATTAAGACAAAATTCTTTACTGTGAGTGTAGTGAGGCACTAGAGCAGGTTGCCCAGGGAGGCTGTGGATGCCCCAAGCCTGGAGGTGTTCCAAGGCCAGACTGGACAGACTCAGACCAACCTGGCCTGGTGGAAGGTGCTCCTGCCATGTCAGGGGCGTTGGAACCAGATGGTCTTTATGGTCCCTTCCAACCCAAACCATTCCATGACTTCACGATTCACGCCTTGAGCCCTGCTGCTCTACCTGAAACGCTGCTCGCCCACTGTCTCTAACGCTGGGAGGGGTTTTCCTGTTTCTTTTTTCTTTTTTTGCAGCGTGTTTCACGCTGCTCGGGCAGGGCGAGCTCAGCTGCCCGAACCGCACGAACATCTCTCTCGCCGGGGCCGCCGCCGCAGCGGGGCCTTGTGGGTAGGACAGGCGGCCTGCGGGGCCGGGCCGGGCCAGGCCGGACCCGCACCCGGGCCCGGAGCGGCGAGGCCGGCGGGGATCGCGGGTGCCGCCCGGGCAGGCGGCG
>VXAU01003369.1:707308-719999 GCA_013399695.1 Formicarius rufipectus
GCCCGGGGGCAGCGCTCGGCGGGGGAACAAAGGCAGCGCTGCCCTCGCCTCGGGCGGGCGGGAGGGAACGGGAAGGAAGGAAAGGGCTCCCGCGTCTTGAAGGAGCTTTCCTGGAGGAGGGCGAAAGATCGTCCCCACGCCGCCGGCAGCGGGGCCGGCCCTCGCCCCCCGGGGCTGTGCCGGGTGAGGGGAGCGGGCGCTCCCGGGCTGGGCACGCCTGATTTGGGGGGAAGTGGTAAATGTCCCTGGCAGGCTGTGACCGCGGGAGGAAAGCGGCTTGTTTTCTCTGCCAGCATCGTCCACAGCGCTGGCTTTCGCGCCTCGATGCGCGGCGCGCCCGCCCCGAAGTACCTGCCTTTGTGTGCGGGGCCGGGCAGGCATCGCCCCGGGGCAGGGGGAGCCGCGTCCTGGGGGGATAACACGGGGAAAGGACTCGCCGGAGGCAGAAATGTGACTGGGGGGGTCCGCTGGGGTCACGTTCCTTTGCCACTGGGGCAAACTGATTCGTCTCTCTCCTGTTTCAAATGGCATTTTCCTGTATGAGTGTATGAAATGTAATTTACTTGAGTAAGAAATTCATGCCCTCGGGAAGAAGTGGAAAGGGAGTTAGATTTTCCCCATTTAAAACATCCAAACTCTGGAAGGGCAGTGAGAGACAGATTATTATTTTTGTTGTTGTTATTATTATCATTGGTGTTACCATCATTATTATAATTATTATTGTTGCTGTTCTTTTGACTGAACTTTAGGGTCTCCAAATCTTATATTTTCCAGTGTGTCTCAAGATTGCCCATGTGTCCCAGTTATGGGGAGCAGAAAAGGGGGGAATAAATCCCCGTCCTTCCAAGAGTTGCTCAAGGCACTTGCATACACTGTGTCTTTTTTTTTTTTTTTTTTTTTTTTGCATCCTGCTTTTAAATACTTCGGTTCTGTTTGGCCAAAAATACAGGAACTGACTGAACAGTATGTGTGCCTGTGCTGTGTGGAGAATATAGGAATTTCCTATAACATCTGAAAAATGTTCTTCCCGAGGCTGTAGTGCTGTGTTACTCTTCTCATGGATGTTCAGAGGCACAATGACAGCCACAGTCAATGGAGGGGAGTGGGAAGCAGCTCTGCGTATCTCGCTGGGTTCAGATAAGTTTTTGCCTAGGCCAAAGCAAAGAGAGCTGCCTCTGGGCTTTGCTCCCAGCATTTTCACTTTGGTATTTTGCTAGGAAAACTTTGACCTGTGGCCAAAAAAGAGCAGTTAAAAATAGTACAGTCGTTCTGAAAAATGCATCAGGTT
This sequence comes from Formicarius rufipectus, assembly GCA_013399695.1. Taxonomy (NCBI): domain Eukaryota; kingdom Metazoa; phylum Chordata; class Aves; order Passeriformes; family Formicariidae; genus Formicarius; species Formicarius rufipectus. The sequence continues at coordinate 708,597 of VXAU01003369.1, forward strand.
AATACTTAACCCCAGTAGACTTTTTCACACTCTCTGCTTTTATACTCAGCTGTGTGATTCTTGCATTGTCTTACCTCCAGTGCCTTGGACATAGATTAAATATACTAAAATATGTTTATGAAATTCTAACTGCAGAATTGAGACTGACCTGCTTAGAACTTCATTTTTTTCCATTTGTTCCTTCTGTATGCTTCATATAATACATTGGGCAGATTAGCAAACCATGGGAGAGTGTTAGTTGAATTGTAAACATTTTTTTTAATGCTAAAGATCATCACTTTGCTCTCTGCCCTCTTCAGATACTGTTTAAAAAATTAGCAGATAGTAAAATTTAACACTGTTCAATCAAGTTTCCTAGTTTGTGCATTCTACGTGTCTGTGTACGAAATAATTAACTATTATTCTTATTTAGGAAATTTGCAATGGATTTCCTGTAAAAGCTCTTTCTTTGGATCTTTAGTATTATTTCCTTATGCTGTTTGACATTAATTTTGCATGCTGCTGAGGAGTCTGAGTATGAAAATATTATATTGAAAAATATACCTGTTTACTAAACAGCTTATTTTCAGTGTAAATTATCGTAAGTGGAAATGCAGCAACAGAAACTAAGAGTCAGGGAAAACATCTTAAAAAGACTAGCTGGAATGCCACTATTTCATCCTCCAAAAATAACATAACCAAAACTAAAAATGTGGAATGGAATTCAAAATGGAATTCATTTCCTTACAGTGTAAAAAGTCATAAACAGCTGCTATTCTGCATTTTGTGTGCATGCTTTATTTTTGGGAAGCCTTAAAAAGTGAAAAAGTAACTGTTAATCTACAACACATGGTGTAAATTTGAAATATGTGAAAAGCTGAGGTAATAAGCTGTCTTTCTCTAGATAGCAATTCCACTGCCTTTCAAGAGATGTTTTATTCAGTGGTGTAAATGAAGAGACTTTCTTTGTGTATGTCTCTGCCCACAGGATGACTGACCACATCCATCTATTTCTTCAACAGGAGAATCTTTAAATTGATTATGTTCCTTTGGCCCTCAAGAGAGTCTGTTAGATTTTCTAATGTAATTTTTGCTATATTGTATGCATTAACACTTGTTGTTTATGCCTGTGTTGAGCATAATGTTTTGTGGGTTTTTTTTCAAAGATATGCTTTAATCATTCTCAATTCAGAAGCATTAAGAAATTTAGTTTGTCCTCATAGTTATGGAAGCTATAATAAAAAACAAACAAACAAACCAAAAAACCCAAATTGAAATGTGTGACATGGTTGTCACCACTCTTTTTCTGCTAAAAAAAGAAAATCACAGAGGACTTTCTACTCATTAGCATAGGTCAGATGCACAGTCTGCACGTGGTAGGGTTCTTCTGGTTTTGGTCTGATAAAGAGATGAAAATGAGAATGCTAGAAATGTTCAGTGATAGGTTTCTGCAAAGGGACGTGGTTATTGCAACCTCATTTAGATGTGGACTGAGTGCTCCTTTTCTCATTGTATTGTGTTGAAAGCCTGTTGTTAGGTTGTCTCTGCTAAGATAAATAACTTTGTTATTGTCACAGCTTTCTGTGATACGGTCTCTTTCTCTTTTTGGTCATGTAACATTGCATTAGTAGTTATGAAAACCTGTTTTGTGTGGCACATTTGGATTGTGCAGATCACTTTGTAAAGCTACCATGTTCTTACAATTTGCTTTTCTGCCAGTTGTGTCATCCACTAATTTAATGAAGTGACATTTTTATGTGTACTTCATGTACACATGGATGATTGTACTTAATGGTATTTGACCTTGGGTGATCTATAAGAAACCCTTCTATAAATACATTCCTACCAAATAGTTCCTAGTTGACAGCTACATTTAAGGAGTGCTTAATAGTTATCCAATACATTTGTGTATTTATGCTTTTGCGTATCAGCTCCATCTACAGTATTAACTGAGTTATTTTCTCTAGTATTTAATATACAGTATTCAGGAGCAGGTTGGCAAGAGTTAGCTGAACACTTAATGTGTTCTAAAACTAGAGCAGATAGGTCACTGTAGGCTGTGTAAAACTAATCCAGACCTCCACTTCCTTGCCATGTGTAATTGTATCACTTCAGCACATGCTGAACTCAACTTTAGTGCTGTATGGTAGTGACGAACAGCTCTGATATATCTTATCACTCTCCTCTCTGCGGTGGTCTGTCTGGGCCTTCTGCTGGAGCAGCAGTCGAGTGGACTTGGCCAAAGAAGGGATCTGGTGTCTGCCCTTGGGCTTGGCCAGTGCAAGCCTCAGGATTTTAGTGTTAAGCTTAAACTTTGGCATTACACTGGTGCTGTAAAATGTTGAGTATGTTTTGCCTGCTCTGCTATGTCAGCCTTTGAGAGAAGGAGCTCTTAAAACTGTCAGTTAGACAGTGTAGCAGTGCAATCGTGAGCACAGTGCTGGGCTACGCTGGGAATGCAAGCATGGTGGACTGAGAAATGGAGAGATGATTAGCAGGGGAGTGCTCTAGTGTATCCGAATATATGAATGTGCCTTAGAACCTAAAAGCCCCCAACCACCAAACCAAAACTGAACTAATTTGCCATTTATTTCTTTGTTATAAAACTGACAGGTAAACTGTGTTTCCACTAGCATGGACATGAATAGATGCTCATCTATGTTGACCCTTGCTGTTGAGGCCCTGGAATTTCACTCTTATCGAAAAAGTGGGTTGCAGATAGAGCTGTGACTCTCGCCCTGTCAATAGGTGCATTTGTCCATGACGATCTCATCAACTGAGTAGATGCCAACTTTATACCAAGAGTGTTAATTGAGCATATCTGTGGACATGGCTTTGTTAATAGGGATTCCCCAGGTCATCATGGCTGACACAATGTATCCCTTTGCACGATTTTGGCCTTACGAGCTTTTTAAGTGTTTCATACTTAATATGAATGTTTTTTCATTTTTGTGAATTTATTGCCACATAGTTTTGAATCAGCAAGAGCAATCTGTTGTGTTAATTTGAGCCAGCAAGTATGGGGAAGAGCTGTAGCAGTTAGGAGGATCTGATCTAAAATTTGTTTCCCAATAAGTAGTTGAAAGGCCAGGTGGTTCTTTGTTCTTGAAGAAATAATCTTTTTTGTTTGTTACATTTCTTGTGCTGTTATTTCTCTCTTAGTTTCTGACTCTTTTTATAAAATTTGTATTTTTGATCTGTAATTTTAGAGCACCTCCTGCTGAGTTGAAAAAGATGATCTTTAAGGAAACAGAACTGCCTTTTGTTCATTGTTCCCCTCTGATGGATTTATATATAGCAGTATAGTTAGCTAGAAAAGGACAGTTCTATTTTCTGACGGCTTTACCTGTTCTTATATTCTTATTCAACACTAGAATTAAAGTTTTTCACATGTAGTTTAAGAAAGCTAAAAGAACATTTCACTGGACTTCAATACTTTTATTGCCATACAAGATACTTGTGGATATTGTGTGTGTGTGTATTCACAGGAGGAGTATTCACTCCCAGTACTTCACCTGTATTGATCAGATTGCAGTATGTCATTTGCGCCTTTTAGTTGTTCAGTCTCTGTGACAACTTAAGGGAAACAAAAGGACACCAGCACAGTTTTCTTTTGCGTTATTTATGAAGGAAAAAAAATTCAGGAGCTCTTCACTCTTCCAAATATTACTAGCCTCGGTGTCAGTTGGAATGTGTGCAAATGCTGATTAGAAACTGCTTTTTAACTACTGGCAGAGCAATGCCAAAGCATTTGGCTATTTGTCTAGTAATGCAATCCAAAACAAAAGGTGCCTAATTTAAAAAGAAAGAAAAGTGCTGCCACAGTAACCAATCTCCGCAGATATCAATTGATAATTTCTTGCCAGTGTTTGATCTACAAAACATGGCTGGAATTGTATCAATGTCACAGTGGACCTGACTTTGGATTTTAAAGGTGCAAATGACTGAAACTTGGTCATAGAGTCTTACATAATGAAAGAATATGAAAAACATTAAATATGTATATTTTTATAACCCATAAAGATGGGGTCTTGCAGTGGAAGGATGCTATGTTGTGTCCAAGATTTTTTCCTCAACTGTTACACTGAGAAACACTGAATGTTTCTGGTAACAAATTTATTTTAAATGCTTTTTTGTTGGTATATCCCATTGGTTAAGAACAAGAGTACTATGTTTATATTGGCAGACCTGACTAGTAATAAACTTATTTTAATGAGGCGTTCACAATGTAAACACCACGTTGAATGCAGTGCTCAGTTCCAAGCCATCCCTCCTGTGCGTGAGGCCTTTGCTGCTGCAGCCCTGCAGTGTCCAAGTGCTCCGCGTTGCCATTAGCGCGTCCACACGGCCAGCGCTGCTTCAGCTGCCCTCGTGCAGGTGGAGCCTTCTGTGCATCCCCGGTTGGAACTTCATACTATTCACCTGCTTTTTAATCACCTCAGTTTTAAGACTGTATGCTTAAATTACAATTTGGCCACCCCCTAAATGTGCAGAGAGGTTGGAATATTTGGCGGATTGTGAGTTTTGTCCAGATTTCACTAGGTTGAATAATCTCAGTAAGAGCTGCTTTATGTGGTACGGACTTAGCAGATGAACACAGAGAAAAAGCAAAATCTGCAGTTACAGCTGTTGGGAGAAGGGCCTCTCTTTCATCTATGAAGTATCACAGAGTTTAGTTGTTGGATGGACACAAATTGCTTCATTGCCATACAAAACATGCCTCCAGTTCAGTCTCTGCTTCAGTTGTTGTAGGGTACAGAAGGTGATAGACATAAGAAAAACAATCTGGGTGCCATGTGAAATTTGGTTTTGATTACGCTTGTCAGTCATTTTATTTCATGTAAAATGATTTACCTGAGTCAAATCTTTTGCAGTCATCAATCGTTTTGCGTTTTCTGTGTGCCCAGATGAAGGCTAATGAGTTATGATGTTAGTGTGCAGCATTGTTACTTTAATTCCATAGTCATTCCATCATTCATTTTTCTTAATAGGATGGTGTTGTTCAGATGATAGAGGCAGAGATTAAAAAGGATGATGTACAAGAGAGTGAACCCTAATCTAGTGCTGTCACTGTATGGCATGAGACAAATTTTTCTGTATTTCCAGCTGTATGAAATGGAGAGTATGAAGTTTTCTTTTTAACCTGTACTGGAGAAGAATTTAATATTTAGAATGGACTTAGGTGCTACAAAAAGGATGATCACAAGGCAGCTATCCCTGAGTGTTTAATTCTGAACCATGAGGATTCAGATAACCAAATGATTGTTTTATTACCTCTTGACTGTTCTAAATTATGGGTACTGATTTTATAAGTGTATATAAAGTGCAGAATAACATCATCCTACATAAAGCAAGATAAAGTTTGTGTGACTCATCCAAATATAAGAATTTTCTTATCATTTTCTTAGGAGGAAATGAAGAGGAGGTCACACACACCCATGAAAGAAGGTTTGAACAACTATGAAAGAAGAAAAGAAAATCTTTACCAAACATTATTCTTATTTTTTTAATCTCAAAACACAGTGTTAATGTAGCAAATAAACAAAAAAAATAAAAGGAAAAAATGCACTTCCTTCTTCCACACTTTCTTCCAGATGCTATTTAAAGTTTAACTAAAAGCTTGATTACTATTTAAAGGCTGTAACGCATCATTGTTCTTTGTTTATGCCTGTCACTGCTGTTACAGGTAGTTGTCCAAAGTCTATAGCCTAGTTGTTGGTTGAATATCAAGCACTGGTCTCTCAACAGCACCAATTTACCCTAATATGGGATAGATATAGGGGAATGTCTTTGGGTGTTCCTTGGAAATTACTTTTTATTGAATGAACTGCATTTGGTAAACTTAGTCTACTTGTGTTTGTTGCTACTGTACAACTTGGTTGACTTCCTGCGTTTTTGTTTCTTCAGAAATCAGGAGTCCTGCACTGATAGGTTCATGGTAGTGAGTATGTGCATATCTTCAAAGAGATTATGCTCTAGAAACTGTAATAGCTCAGGTTCTGGTTGAGAGGTATACAATCGTTTGGCTGCCTATGCTATGGAAATGTTCTTTTTCATACAGAAACTAGTTTTAAACTGGTTTTCCCTGTGGTTTCTGAAACTGGTTTGTTCTAGTCTCCATTTTCAGTGAAGTGCTGATTATGTTAAGTGCAAGATGAGGGAGACAGGCCTTGTTGTTTGTGGCATGTTTAGGACAAAGGTTTTTATTTGTAAATTACATCTATCTAGCCCCATCTGCTATATAGGGATGTGTATGTTGTGGTAGATTTCTCATGTACAACTGAAGTAATTGGGAAAAAGCTGCAGTAATGGGGTGGCTTAATATTGTTTCCACCCCTTCTTACACAGTTTTATAACCATGCTTGACTTCTGAATTCTAGGTATTTTTGTGGAATTTCTAAACTTTTGTGATAGAAAACCCATGAAGTATGTTGTTTTAAGAATAGAATTATTCCCTGTAATAGGGCAGGAAAATGGAGAAGAGCAGGAAGTAATACCTTGTTGGAAGCTGTTGGTTCAGTGAATAATGGAGACCTTTCTAATGTCAGGGGTATGTGCACAGGATCTGTTCTCCTTAAGTGAACATCTCAGGACCTCCTCCAACAGTACAAGTCTGCCCTCTTAGGCATTAAGCCATAGGTTTTTTTCTTGGCCTATTCAATTTAATGACCTCTTTAGGATGTGTAAACCTGGATTATAAAGTAACCCTCCCCCCCTTGTCTTTATGTTCCTTTATATGAAAAGTGACTGAGAACAACTGCTTGTATTACTCATCTGGCAGGGAGGTACTGACAGTTTATTACTGTATTGCAGCTGCTGCTATTAGTTTGAACATTATTCTATGTTTGACTTTTTTTTTTCTCTGTGAGCACAAAATAGTAATTCTGTTAAACTTAAGAGTTGCATCCATGCTGGTATTACAAGCACCTGAACTGAGCTATAGATTTGGTAAGGAAAGCTGAAGAGAACTGCATTTTCAAAAAAAAATAAAAATCCTATTAATACATTACAAAGTTTTGTAAAGCCCTGTTTTTTTAATTGCTTTCAAGTTCACTATTCAGTATTACTGTGAATAAATTACTTTAGCTCTTTGAAATGTGCTTCTTTTTTATTTTATTTTTAATTTATTTTTCTTATTGCCTGCCTGTCATCATCTTCCCAGAACTGAAAGGTTTGCCTTGACTCTAGAAATGGTGGCATTAATGCCACCCAGCAAGGGTGGGGAGCAGCAGAACTCCTGATGGCAGAATTCTGATGACAAAACCTGAGTGTAGCAGCAAATAAGGCAGCACAATCTATTTTTATGCACCTAGTGTTTGTTGTATGTCAGGAATATTTTAAGCTTGGATTAGAAGATACAAGAAATATAAAATAGACTAATATAAGCTGCATCTCCTGAAAAAATACTATGTCAGCAATTCCTTTTAATCATAGATATCCAGCTAGTTCTCTGTTTTAAAAAAAATTTCAGTTAGATTTATGAAGAAAACCTCTAAATATGGATGCTATGGTGAAGAATGGTTTGTGCATGTAGAAGCCTGAAACAGTAGCACCATGAGGTATGAATCACTTCTTCTATTTTAATGGTTGGCTGCCTCTGAAGAAAGGCAATTTAAGTGTCAAAATAAACTATTTCAGTGCTCTTCATTTTTTCAGAAGAAATACCAGTATTTTTCCCACATTTGCCCTGCAGTATTTCTCAAGTGCTAGAAGTCCCAAATGTCCCCTCTCTACCTGTGAAAATATCTTTGCCAAAATTTGACAGATTTAAAATGAAAAATGTAACTTTAAAACCAATTTTGTAAGGTATGACGTTGTTCATTATTGAAAAATCTCCTAGATTTATATGGCTACTGCAGAACTTTACTGAATCAGAAAACCAAACAGCATTGAACACAACTGTAGAGATAATTTGAATTTCTCTGTATAGGATAGACTGTTTTGCTTATGCTGTATTGCTGAAAGTATGCTTAGTAATGTGGTATTCATGTTTTGAAACCATGCTGTCTAAATTTGAGGGAAGATATGCTGTGTCTTTCAGACTTAGATGGGAACTCATAAAGTTGCAATGTACTTGCAAACAAGTACATTTTTATTAAATCAAAACCAAACAAATGTACACTGAAGTTATTTCTGTTTATCAGCGTGTTGCAACAAATGGATGCTGAATGTCATGAGGGAGAGGGATGGCTGTTTTGCCTTTTTGGCGTATGCAGGAAGCATGATTGAAGACAGTCTTACGCACATTTTGTTCCAAGGTAGAACTTTTTTGTTATATTTCAATTTCAAGCTTAATTTTGTAGACCATAAATATCAGAAGAGGCTGCTGTGTGATTGGACTGTTTTCTTGGCACATTGGAATTGTTTTGGGGTTTATACACTGAGTAATTTTCTGAATTGTGGAATTGGTATTGTTTTTAATGCTATCATGTTTTCATTTATTTTTCTCATGTATAAAAATCACTGTTGGGTTGATTGTTCTCTAAAATGAAAGGAGGGGGAGAAACAAACGTGCTTTGTGGTGTAATAGGGTCACTGATGCTGAAAGCACATCAGGATTATGAGAGGAGCATAATGTTTGTTTTGCTTGTGTTTAATTGCATGCAGAATAGTAATGAAAGTCAAATATCACTGTAGTCTGTAAATTTTTATCTAATGACAATAACCCAGACTGTGTTAGGGTCCTGTGGTGCTGTAGCTGACACGGTATTGCCCTGTCCATAGTGGGAAGTTTCTGGACTGTGGTTGTCCAGAAGTATTGCTGTGGTTACAGCGTGGGGAGTGGAGGCCTTGCACGGGGGCTCAGGTGCTGCTGTTGTTTCACTTGCTGCTACCGATGTGGTCTTGGAAACTGTCATTTACCCCGAGCACTGACAAGGTTCATTTAAATCTTAAATTACTGATTATTCTACTGGTTTTGGTTTAATTCTGAGATGACACAGTGTGACAGAAATAAAATGTAGTAGTGATGGAGTGGACCAAGAGGTGGTAAAGTAGAAATAGAAGATCCTTTCATCTAAAATAAAGCAATTACAATTATCTCATGTTATTTCTGAAAATGCTGGTCAATCAGTAAATGTACATAGCCCTATTCAGTAATCAGCTTTTTCATATGTTTGAACTCCCTTGGACAGTGAGGTGTGTGTAGCTAGTTGTATGCAGATTTTCCATGCAGGGTAATAAGGAGTGACAAGAAACTCAAATAAATAAAGGACACAACTTTGGCTGGAATGGTCTGAAACATCAGGGTCATGCTCTTACCTAAGTGATATGCAATAAAGTTGTTAAACTGTGTTTTGTTGATATAAGGACTTTGTATTCTCAGATTTAAATTATTCCTTAGTAGAGAGCTAGTAATGATCTCTGTTTGCTGTTGGGTATTGCCACGCTGCTGTGGCTGTCCTGTTTCTGGTCATGGGTATGTGCTCTGCACCTGTGTATATTCATAGAGGATGTGTGCAGAAGTACTCTAACAAGAGACCTATGTAAATTGTTTCTTTCCCACAACCTTTAGTCAAATGCATACACCTTCTCTGTCCCTAGTGATTGATGTACAAGTTTTTTTCTTCAAATACAAGAAATGTGACTCCTTGAGGAAATAACTCGTTCAGATGGTTCATGTGGGAATTGATCTGCAAATATTTTCTTGCCTTTCCATATCAGAATTGCTTGTTGCCAAAGCAGATGGAAAATTTAGGAAACACGAAACACAAAGTTATTGTCTGTGGGAAAAGTATTTTCCACTTACAGAACTATGATGAATTTGAAGTCTATTTTTTATCTTGCTTTATGTACCCAAGTAATTTGGAATACTCACTTAGCCCTGAATATTTTACCATATCTTTTATTTCACTGTCATGTTGTTTGGTGTTTGTTTTTTTTTGTTTGTTTGTTTTTTGGTTTGGTTTTGTTTTTGGGGGTTTTTTTTGGTGTTTTGTTTTTGGGTTTTGTTTGTTTGTTTGTTTTTTTGTGGTTTATATTACAAAGACAAATTTGCACATAAAGGATCATGGTGGAATAAACACAAGCAAAACAAACTGAAATTATTATTCTATTTCAAGATTTCTTTTTTTTGCTACCATAATCTCAGCTGATATGTTTAATACCAGTTCATAAACAAATTCTGATAAAACTGTAATTCGCTCTCAACAAAGGAATACATGCATGGCTTCTGTTAAGTATGTGGTGATTAAGGCAACATTTTATTGCCTGTGTGTAGAAAGATAATACCATTACCTTGCTGAGCTATTATCAGTTGGAAGAAAATCTTTTTACCTGTTTTGAGGTTCACAGTGCCCAGCAGCCTTTCCTTGTAATAGCTTTACCTTGAAAAGTCTGTGAAATAATCCTACCATTCTGAATATACAAGGTATTTCATTGCCAGATTGAGACCTGAGTTCCTGAAGATGTGAGTTACTTTGTAAGGATCTCCATCAGCCGTAGACAAAGACTTGAGAATGTCTCTCTGTCTTTTCAGAGGAACTCTGTCCCCATCTATGAGTAATCAAGGGATGAGGGAAGCCTTAAAATGCTGTAGTATTTAGTATCTGGTTTTGAACGACTTCTAGAAGCAGAAAGAGATGAAATTTTGCAGACATGAGCTTACAAAATGGGTAGTCAATAAGGCTGTGAAGGAAAAAGATAAAACAAAGAAGGTGGCTGTTTTATTGTTAAGTTGGGCACAGCAGAGGACAGATGTGTTCTCAGCTCTATGTGTGTGCCATGTTATTAATGGAGGCAACTTCGCTTTTCTGCCTTAGGAGGAGCACATTTAAAAGCGGAATAGACATGATGGTCTCGATAATTGAATCATAAAATATGCTGATTTGGAAGGCACTCCTCAAGATCATCGAATCCAACTACTGGCGTGCACAGGCCACCCCAGTAATGACACCCTGTGCCTGAGAGTGTTGTCCAGATGCTTCTTGAGAGCGCTGTTAGGCTTGGTGCTGTGACCACTTCCCTTGAGGAGCCTGTTCCAGTGCCCAACCACCCCTCTGGATGAAAAACTTTTTCCTAACATCCAACCTAAACCTCCCCTCTCAGTTTCATACCGTTTTCTCCAGTCATGTCACTGGTCATGAGAGTGAAAAGATCAGTGCCTGCCCCTCTGCTTTCACTCTGGAGGATGCTGAAGACCACCGTGAGGTTTCCCCTCAGTCTCTAGGCTGAACAAACGAAGTGATCTCAGCCACTCCTCATAAGGCTTCCCTTCAAGGCCCTTCACCATCCTCATTGTCCTCCTTTAGACACTCTGTAAGAGCTTAATGTCCTTTTTATATTGTGGCACACAATATTTGAGGTGAGGCCGCCCTAGTGCAGAGCAGAGCGGGACAATCCCCTCCTGGCTGGTGATATGATGCTTTGCCTGATGCCCCCCCAGGACACGGCTGGCCCTCCTGGCTGCCCGGGCACTGCTGACTC
>VXAU01003369.1:720381-778151 GCA_013399695.1 Formicarius rufipectus
GATGCTTTGCCTGATGCCCCCCCAGGACACGGCTGGCCCTCCTGGCTGCCCAGGCACTGCTGACTCATTCTCACCTTACCATTGACCAGGTCCCTTTCCATGGCACTGCTTTCCAGCATCTCATTCCCCAGTCTGTACATGCAACCAGTTTTGCTCCGTCTCAAATGCAGAATATGGCACTTGCCCTTGTTAAACCACATGTAGTTGGTGATTGCTCATCTCTCTGATTTGTGGAGGTCTCTCTGCAGGGCCTCTCTGCCCTTGAGGGAGTCAACAGCTCCTTCCAGTTTCGTTTCATCAGCAAATTTAGTATTCCTTTGAGTCCTGTGTTCAAGTTGCTAATGAAGATGTTGAGGAGCACAGGGTGAGGATGGAGCCCTGTGGAATCCCACCGACTGAACACCAGCCTGCTGTTGCCCCATTCACTGTAACTCTTTCTGCCTGACCTGTGAGCCAGTTGCTCACCCACGTGTATTATTACATCATGTGTAACACACAGTGTGTGTCCAGCTGGGGGCTGGACATTTTGTCCAGAAGAGTACTGTGAGAGACAGTATCAAAAGCTTTGCTGAAGTTGAAAGAGATTACATCAACTGGATTCCCTAGATGAACTAGAGTGGGTTACCCTGTTGTCAAATAAGGTTTTCTGGATTATTTTTTAATAGGCTGGATTTTGATTGATTTATTTTCCCCCCCCCCCTCTTTTTTTAAAGATGTTTTGTACTTATTTAAGGGCTTTGGTACCAATCAATTTTTTAACTACTTAACAAAAATCTGTTTATCTTGGAAGAATTTGTAAATGAGCCTATGAAATTATATATTGTTGGATTGAGACACCAAGCAGCTTTTAATATTAGAACAGCAAATGTTCAGAAATCTGAGGAACACAGAAGTTTTTTCAGTATGGGAAACTGAATCTGAGTGATCTCAGCCTTTTTAACCTGTGTCTTTCTCCCTTAGTTGAACGAACCCATTTAAAGACAAATGGCTAATAGGGTTCCACCAACAGTCTCACTATCAGTTAAAGCTGTAGCTCCACCTGCTTCCATGGGGCACCACCTTGATGGTGCACAATGTTTGTGCTGGTGTGTTGTCAATTGCTTTGAGTAACTAACTTGGATTAAAACTAGCCTGAATCATTTTCTCAGTTAATCCTGGCAGATTTGCAGCTTACAATGGTAACTACCACAATAACAAAAAAACCCAAACAACCCACAATCCTGAACCTGTCCAAAGCAAACTAAAAAATCTGCAGCATATCTCATTTCCTCAGGGAACTAGGTTTCAAATGAATGGTGTGTTTATTGATTAAAATGTGCAGCCTGATATTCTTGAACACAAGCCATCATCTGCATGTCTATGGTGTTGGTAATGAAACTTTGAGGAGAACCTGGGCATGAGAACAAATCTCTGTGTACTGCTGTGCAAATACTGTAGGTACTTCTGGATTGCAGAGAACTTCAATTTAGCTGGAATATGCTAATGTAAAATCGGGAGAAAGAATTTGAATGAAAGAACAAAATAAACTCTTTTATCACATTCAGGATAATAACAGACTGTCTTACTAGGCTATATATGGAGAAAATTGTAGAAACTGGGAAGGGTTTTTTATTGTCAAGAAACTTGTAAAAGGTCAATTCCTATTAGTACTTCTCTGTGTTAGAATTTAGGTAACTAAAACAGGGGTTTTGTGTTGTCTTTTGCTTTAATCTGTTGTTTCTTCCCCTCTGTTTTAGGAAAAGCAGGATTCTGTCAGTAAACAAGCTAGTTTAAAAGATAAATACTGGCTCATATTTTCTTCTGAAAATAGTGGAATCCATCAACATGTGAAACACCAAAATGACTAATAATGAGTTTGTTAGCTGCCAGGGATTATTCAGAAGTTGTTCTTGGTGCCATGTTACTATTGCTCCGTCTCTACTATGTATGTTCTGTTGCACTGGCACAAAGCAGCCTGGTAACATTGCAGCCTGCTTTGATACTTGCCTGAATTAAATTATAGAAACATTTATTTGACCTTGCACTTATGCAGTGTTTTCTGATTTCATAGTCTTACGTCAGGGCAACAGCATCAACTGCATCAGTAGTGTTACATTGGACAAGATTAAGGTTAAAGGAGAAAGGGTTTACTTCTGGGTTGTTAATGGTGAGGTGGGTATATTCATAACAGATAAAACTATTCTGGTGGTTCCACAGAAAATTCCTTCACTCCCCAGCCTATATTGATACTGGGGATTGCACCAACCCAGGCGCAGGACCTTGCTCTTGGCCTTGTTGAACATCATGAGCTTCCCATGAAGAAACAGGCCAGTAGTTTACTGCAGTAACTGGAATTGGTATTCTTGTTTGTTTGTTTGGGGTTTTTTTCTGAAAATCTTACAAAAGTATGTCAAATACAATTTATGGAGGAAATAAGCACTTGCAGTGTTACCAAGGTCAGTTTTATATTCAATTGTTTTCTATTTGTAGCCTGATATTAAGCAATTCAGAGCCCTGTTTTGGTAACAAAACAGATTTGAGGGTGGTACAAAAAATACTTTTGCACCATTAGAGTGCAGGAACCATGACAGGATCAATTTCTGTAGATGCTAGATCTCCTGATCAGACATGCTAAAGAAAAGTTTCTTTCAGAGAAGTATGTATCCCAGGGTATGGCATTAGCCAGTTGTTTTCATGGAAATTCCTTTTTTGACAACACTAATGCGAAAAATCAAATATACTATATCCAAAATCTGTATTGTCATACTGTGCAGTCATTGTCAAAATGTGAATATCATTGGTTCACAAAAACGATGGCGTGAGTTTCTCTGTTATAGTGGGAATTTTCTTTGAGTGTTTGAATTTCTTTCCCGAGGACAAACAGATTAGATAGCCACACTAGGATTTCTTTAATTACATGAAAGTGAAATGGATCCTAGAGATTCCTGAAAGTCTTTCGAAAGACACCTTGGGACAGGGAGAGTATTTTTCAAAAATATTGTTAGAGTGCAGTTTTTCAAGCACTTACATGCATGTTTAGCTTAAAACATTTTAGTAAATACAATTAAGTGGGTAGGACTATTTATGGGCGCAGAATTAGGCAAAGGGTTGTTTCAGTCCAGAGGGCTGAAATCCTCAGTGGATTTGGTGGTTGTTGCCAGGACTGTGTAGTTTTTCCTTGTCATCTCTTTGATATGTAAGATACTTATTGAACCCACTCCATTCTAATCTCTCTTCTCAGAGCAACCATCTCTTCTCGGAGGCATTTCAGTTGAGACTAAAAATGAAGTTTATTTCCTAATAAAAATACGCTCTTTTTAAGTGGATTTCTAACATCTAATATCTAGTGTTTGAATGTGTTCTGTTAGGGTGCAGTTCTGTGAGCTTAGTCATTACTGCTTTGAAGCCAGTTTACCTTATGTGAAATTTAATAACGCATTCAGTAATTCAGTAATACATTCAAGTCATTTCCGTGGAATTCCACCCCTTCTTTCTCAGGTATTTCATTGTGTTTTTGGAGTGAGTGCCTTATGGAGAAATAATTGGAGGAAGAGGAAAGGGCAGATGTCCCGGCCCCAGTGATGATTTGATTTTCTTTTTTTCAGACTCCAGATGTTTTTTTCTTTTAGTAGAATATCCGGGTGAAACTTGAATTGGAGTGTAACTGAAATATTTGCAATTGTGCCACTGTGATGAAAATCACAGAATTAAAACTACTGATTTATCACATCTTTCAATGTGAACATATTGATGGAACCTTTTTAGTATTTTTCTAAGAGTTGTATATTAGTCATTGAACGTTTTCCATTGTCCTGTCAGCTTTTCTTTGAGATCACTGGTAGGAACATACAGTGTTTCTTGTGTGTATCTGTGTGTGTTACTCTTCCTATTGGCTATGATTGTTTGTTTATTTGCTGAGTTGTTCATCCACTTTGAAAAATACAAATGTGTGACACTGGAAAGATTTTTCAATATTTTTGGTGAGGAAGTACTACCTGTCTTTCTTTCCCCTGAGCTTCTCAATAAGTTTTATCAGGTGATAGTGGCTTAGAGATGTTTTGTCTTGTTCATCTAATTTTGCCAAGCTTTTAGTAAAAATTACTTCTTTTTTATACATAGTTTGCTCATCTTGGAGCACCTTGCACTACCTTTATTAGACTAGCCTTTGATGAAAAGCAATTTCAACCCAAACTGTCAAAAAATACTTAGCTATCTCTTTTTTTCTCCCCTTTTTATCCATATGAACACAAGTAATCTTGAAAGAATACTTTAAAATTTTGGGATAAATTGTAGTGTTTTCTAGGTATGTATTTATAAGTGATTGTGGTAGTTACCTCTTTACTGTTAGAAGGAAATACTTTCTGCAACAAACTTCAAATGTTTTTGAATGAATACACTTCAGTGTTATGAAATGTATTTTAAACATGAGTTTGACCTTAGTGAAGAAAACTGCAGTTTGTCTGATTTGTGGGGCTGGCTGCCCTCAGAGCTCCTGCAGACTCTGTCTTCAGTGTTTGGGGAGTTGCATTTACTTTTGCTTATGTTATTACGCTGGCTTCCTCAGCTAGAATATATGGAGACAAATCTTGTAGGGAAAATGTGGCGTCTGACTAGGAAAGGCAGCTTGTGCTGAAAAAGATGGTGAGCTTTTCTGTGGTGTTTAATTCTGAGGAATTTCATTGCCTAGTTTTGGAGCAGCCTCTCAAAATCTTAGGCTTCCAGATAGAGATGATAAAATTCATCTCTGTTTTGAAAAGCCTCTTTGCTCAAGAGGAACATAATTATATATCACAGTCTTCAGGTGAGAGATTTAATGGGTTTCTTGACACTGTAAGGGGCAGCTGATGAGCACGGTGTTCCTCAAGGAATGCTGAGATCAATCTGCAAAGTCTAAACCAGCCATGAAGGCAAATGTGTTGAGACAGCTAGTCTGGCTGTGGAGGAACACTGCAGTGTTTTGTATGGCAGGACTAGACTCCAGAAATCTTTATGTCCGTAAAATGGTATGGCAGTCCTCCAGCAAGATTTCAGATAAGTGAGTAAGGCTTATCTGCAGTATGGGATAGGAAGTTGAGGAGGAAAAATGTTCAGATTTTTGCAGGGTGGGTTTTTGGTTTTTTTTTAAGGGTAGGGAGGAAAGAGATTTTCAAGTTGACAGTGTGGATACATGAAACTCAGGATAAACATTCTTTCAAACTACTTAATATAAATCCAAACAACACTTTTATGAGCAAGGTCGTGACCCATGTCTTAAATAGAATGAGAAAGAAAAACTATTAGCAGAGGTGATGTTGCTATTTCTCTGTAGAGGACAATAGTTTGTGATTAATCTTTTCCCAAATTATGTACTTAATGATAAAGCTCTTTGTGTTTACAGCTGAAGGTGACCCTTGTGCAGTATGTCAATATGATTTTATTACAGATTATCCTTCTCCTTTTCAGCGTCTCTAAATTTCCAGCTCTATTTCCTAAGCAAAAGAAGGTACTATATCCATATTTGAAGAGTTTTTTATTTAATTAAATAAAATTCACTATTTTGACATTTTGACTTTCTTTTTAGGTTTGTCAGGAAATGAAGAATGAACTTACTGGATGGCTCTAAGATATGTAGGGAATGTTTGTTCTTGAGACATCTCTGTGTTCAGTTGTATGTGAACCATGACTTAACAAAATAGAAAACGTTTTCTACGGATAAACTAATAGCTATTGATAGTAGGCTTAACATATTTTCTTACAGAGTTATGAAAGTATTTTCTAGTCTTAAAATAGACTGATTAGTATGCCCAGAAACAATCAGTTCTAAAGACTACATACATCTTTTAAAGTGAAGTTGTATTGGTAGGATCAAAGAAACAAATTCTTTACATTTTTTTGTTGTTTTTTTGTCCCCTCTCTCAGTTTTTCAGGTTTGAATTAAATGAAGTTTTCTCAGGAGTAATTTGCTGTGCTTGGAAATGATCTGCCTTGCTATATTCTTTCTGCTGCCTTTTCCCTGATTTTACTTTTCTGACCCTGCAGTGGACAGTTTTAAGTAACTTAACTGGCCAAAAGTGAAAACAGCAGAAGACCTGTCCAGTTTAGCTCCCTAAACTGGCTTGCTCAGGGTGAGAAAGGCATTGTTGCTGAGACAAAGGAGGGGTGGGGAGTTTTGTTTAGAGGATGGGGAGACTGGTTTAGGCTGTGCTGGATCTTCATCCTCGAACCTAGAATAGATCACTGCTGTATGCAAACATGCTGCTTGACTGGTTAATCTGCAGCCCTGAAAATTACTGTGGGTTGCTGTAATTGATTTACTCACTGTGAGATGCCGGTAACACACAGTTTTGGAAGCAAGCGTTAGTGCTAATCTGCTTTCGAAGTTTGTTTTGAGAGGAGTTGGGTGGAGCAAGTGCTTGAGACATCCATCCTGAGTGCTGTGGATATCACTGATAGCATAGGCTTCAACTTCCAGTCCCTCTGCAGTTTTTATTCAAATGCTTTATGACAGTGTCAACAGTGTAATGACTGTCTTCTGCAGTTTGGGGCCAAAGGAAAGAAATAAGCTTCTAAAGGTTCTTTTACACTTGTCCTTGATACAGCATGTATATTAGGATGCCATATAATAATTGTTTTACATAAAAATTTTCACTATTGGTCACTCTTAATGAAAAGTACCAGCTGTTCAGTAATTCTATTTCAGAACCCCTCCCAAAGAGCTGGTTTTGATTGCTTTTCTTCAGTGAATTAAAACAGAGTAATTGCCAACATATTTTACAATTTCAATATTTTTACAATTGTTATTTGTGGAAGTCCTCCAGGCTTTGTTAAAATATGTAGCAAATAACTAATAAAATGTAGCAAATAAATTCATCACATGTTCCAAGAGCCACTCACAACAGTTAGGTTTTTTTCTCATTTTACACCTAAGAGGATTCTGTTTGAATGATTTTGACTATAGTATGTTTAGACATGGGTTTCAGATTTATTAACCTTATTTTTTAAAACTTGCATTATAAAATGCTTTTATATGTTCTGTATACTTAATGTTTGTAATACCTGTGACAATGTTTTGTATAAGCTAGGTATTTGGAGATGTTGAGACATGGAGGTAGGCAATGTAGGAGGCATAGAGTGCACAGGGTTTATTTATAAATCTCGTAGTTGCGTTATTGTGAATGTCATGGAAGGAATGAATAGGAGGGGAGAGCTTGTGTTAACGCTCTCATTTACATAACCTTTTTAATGAAAGGCTTAATTGGCCAAAAGCCATTTCATATTAAAAAGATGAAATGACATCACAGAGCTAAAATATTGGAAAGACTTTTGTGTTAAACTATAAACTGCATTCCAGGAAATTATGTAAAATAAATATTACGAATGTAACACCACAACTTCATAGGGCCACCCAGGTGCTCTGTTGATGTTCTGAAACCCCAGTGGTTTTTGCAGTGGTGTGTGGCTCCCTAGGAGATGGTGCCAGGCTAGATCCTCTTTTGCTCCCCCATCAAGTTTTTGAAGTACTGTTAAATAACATTTCTATCAAACATTTGCTAATTTACTGACAGTTTTTTTCAGTTGCATTTTGCTGAATTCCACTGTGCAGTCATGCTCACTCAGAAATTCTTTGTGAAGCAGATGGAAGTTAGATGCTAATAATAAAGCTACAGTTTAACTGAAATTATATGGTAAATGTAACACTTTCACAGACAGTGCTGAGATAGTTCATATAACAGACCTCCAGAACCTCTTTCTAAATGGTTATTGGTAGTAGTAATGTGGAATTTCTCTGCTTTCGTGCAGTTGGTGGAGTGCCATTGTTTAGCTGTGAAGTAGACTGGACTATGTTTTTTACCATTGAATAGACTGAAAACCTTCAGAGAGCAGTCTAAAGAAGGCACTAAGTTTAAGAAAAAACACCTGGTATCCTCCACAGGCCCGCATGTACATCTAGGTAAAAAAATGAATGGCTGAATTGAATTCTGAAAAGTATTATTTATACACTTTCTTAGGAAAAAACCCAATAATCAACAGTTTATGATCTTTTCAATCTGAAGGTTTGAAAAGGTCTTTCACTGTGTGATCTGCTGAGAAGAGCAGCATGCATTGTTAATAGAGCAGATCTCTTCACTTGTAATGAAGAGAAAAAGATTAGTAGTTTGAAAAAATGACATGACAACATGGGCTGTGTAGATAAGCTTAGTTTAAAAACTGCAGATGTGCTGGCTGAATAAGACACTACAGCTCTGAAGAAGAGATAGGATTGTGGTCAAACATTTCCTGTTGAAAACAGTTAATGACAAATTATGGAAATAATGCAAAATCAGTTCTGATACAATGTAACTTTGTCTGGGAATCAAGCTGAGATGGAGCTATAGCAAGGAAAGAGATACAATGAAGAAAAAAGCAGGAGACGAGAGGAACACAAGAGTATGGCTTTATTAAAAAAATTACTTCTGACATTGTATTACTGGCTCTGTTAAAACACCACTTTAAAAAAAGCCGTTATAGTTAAAGTAAGACAATTCTGCTGACTTCAGGAGAAAGAAAGTGAATCTTCATTAAAGTACATTACTGCAGTGCAAGGTTTTAAGAAACTTTTGGCTTTTCCTCTTTGTTTCTGTAGCATAAAGAGCTGGTGCAATTTGGTTTGCAAGTGGAAGTTGCGAAAGCACTTACCTCATTTTCCTGCCTGCTGCACAGAACAGGTTCCCTCTGCATTGATAGGGACAGTACTTCATGGTCCTCTGAGCTGCCCAAAACATCACAGCATAACTTCCCATTGATCCTCATTCTTCTGTCATGCTTTGAAATGTGCATTCAATCCCTTTCTGTCCAGGGAAGGACCTAGATCTTCTAGTGGAACATGATGTGTCAGCAGGAAGGTTGTGCAGCTGGGAGGTGGCTGTGTCACAGGGCTTTTGGAGGGGTGGATGAAGGTCTCTGAACGCCTGCTTGTTTTTGATTCGGTGAGAAAATGTAAAAGGAAGGAGTTGGTTTACTAAGATCATGGGTGGCTGGAAGAATACGCTTAATTACGACGTGCCATGATAATGCAATCAGTCAGAAAGTGAGTTTTCATAGAGTGTCATAATTTGTGTTGTCACAGCTACGCTGAGGGTGGCTTCACTTTTTTCCTATTGTGAGTGTCAGAGCTCAACAAATGTATGATACCACACATGGAGATTTAAGTCTGACATATGCATAGTTTGGATAAATTGCAAGTCATTGTAATATTGTTAAAAATTCCTGCTTTTCACAGGAACATACCCTGGTAGCTCATGCAGATGGCTGTGTGTTATGTAGCACCTTCTTAAATTTGAGGCAGATCAGGAAATTAAATTATTTCCCATCTAATTGTGTACTTACTAGAGGATAGTATTTGGGCAGCTGTTCATAGGGGGTTCTGCTTTTGTTCAGCTGCTTCCTGTGGTGAGTGGAAGATTTTTAAAATGAAATAAATTATTATTATAATGTCCTAAACATTTTGGAAGAAAAAATATACATGTAGAATCTTAAGTGAAGTAACTGATGGGCTGAAATCAATATATAGGAAAGCATGGTTGCAGTTTTCCATGCATATTATAGAATAAGATCAGATTGCAAACTTATCAGTGGCTTCAGAACTTAGGAGACTTGTGGATATGTCAACTCAGTGTGATCTCTACTCGCTTATTGCAAATTTTCTTGTAGCAGACTTTTTCTCTAGTACTTTTTTAAATACAGATAATCTAAAATTATGCTTTCATATTTAAAATCTCTGTGACAAAAGGAGTGAGTTCGTATTTTCATTAGCATTCTTTTTAATTGAATATCACAACTGTAAATGTAAAACTGGTTTGCAAAACAGCATGTCCTAGCAAACAACCCTGATTTCTGGTAAACTCCATTTTGGTAAGAAGCATTTGTTCATCTAGAATAGAATTGCATGTCAGAGACAAGGATAAGGCCTGCTGCTCTGAAGGCAGCATTGGCTTTCATATATTGTTGAAGAACCATCTCCTAGTTTTGGATGTGCTTGTCTGTCAGATCGTCTTGAGGATGTGTTTTTTTTCCTTCCCCTTTCTGGTTTTCAGACAGAGAGACTGCCATAAGGTAGTAAGGAAGAGCTGGCAAGTACTGATGGGGAAGCAGCTCCGAAGGCTTCTTGGCACAGGAGTGGAGTTCTGGTTCTTATTTGTGAATGCGTAAAGGAACGTAAAGCCCCCGCCCTTGACCGCGGTGACCGCAGCGCTGAGTGGGGAGGAAGGGCCAGAGGGGCCGCCCCTGCCCTGGCCACCAGCCCTGCCCCGCTCTCAGCGGGGCTCCCTGGGCTGCAGGGCATGGCTGCTGGGCACAGGGTGGCTAATAAACGGGTGGGGACGCAGCATTTTTGTTAAACTGATCTTGTTTCCCAGCAAAGGAAACTTAGTTGCTTGGCTGAGCGTTCAGTTTGCAGAATGGATGAGATAATGCACTGTGACATTGGTAGAGTGAAAATTCATAAGAGGGAGGAGAAAGGAATTGCATCGGTAATCTGATGTGGTTGCTCAAGAAGTCTCTGCCTAGAAATCTGCGTTACTTCATTGTATTGTTGTAAAGTATCTTTCTCTGGGAACTCAGGGCACTTGTGATTCTGAGGCCAGGGCTGTCTTGGTAGAAGGTAGTACTCTTAAAGGGTTTTTTAATCTGTCCCCGTTTTAGTTGTGGTTGTTGTTTGACCTGTGCCCTGGGCAGCCTGTACTGTCTGCCTGAAAGGCTTCCCATTTGTCTGTGCTGTCACTTCAGAGGTGCTGCATCCCCACACCTGCTTTGTAAGCCTACTGGATTGCTTATGATACAATCATTAAGCCTGGAAAGGACCCTTAAGATCATCAAGTCTGACCACTAACCTAACATTTAAGAACAATAAACTTCCATTTTCAGATTGTTTTCCCCCGCCTTATTCATTCCCATGGATGTGATATGGGGGATTCTGGAAACTGTTTACTAGTGAATGACTCAAAAGTCATGTGTCTTAGTGGTTCAGCAAGCAACTTCAAGGCATATGTATTTTTCATTCCTTGATATTGGGAAGGGCTCAGATAAGAGGTCATCAAATCTGATTCAATTTGTGATGCATTGTGAATTGGTTTTTTTACATATGCATGTAGGAGTACTTGGAAAACAATTAACTGGTCCTTTTACTAAAGAAATTTATGAACAGATTGTAAATAATTCTAGAACTAGTTCTAGACTTTTAACACTACTCCTATAGTTCTTGCACTCAGTTGTGTTAATAGTATTATAGGATTTTACAGGAAAAGAAATGGCTTCAGTTTTTCCAACATTATGGACCAGTGGTGTAGCTAGGGAGTTAAATTTCCATTTAACTGATTTACTGTCCTTAAAAAATTTTAATACCTAATTTATTGCATAGTTTAGTAGCTAATGGGAATTAAAGTAAATGCAGAAACATTAGTTTACAACTGGAATGAAACCATTCAGATTGAAAGAACCGTAATAATTTTATCTGCTCCCTCCTTCCTTTTGCCCAAGTCTTAAGTGGTAGCATTTAGAATTCCTTTCAAAGTATCTTTGGAATGATTTTTGGCATTTCCCTGTGTAATCCTTTTCTATCCTTTCATCTTTTTAACTGTTGACTGCCTTTCTTGTCTACATTATGTGTGCTAAAACTCTTGCCTGTTTTTTTCTGGTCATTTTACTATTAACCTGGATTTTCAGTATTGTGATTTACTGTGGAAACCTGTCTGTGGATTTTCATTCTTCCAAACAGTTTGCGTGAGCAAATGTCATCTTGTTTTCATGCCAAACTTTTATCAGTGTCTGATGAGTAATGTTTCAAGTGTTAAATACCTTCTAATTTGATGGCCACAGTATTTCTCAGCTTCTTTGACACTTCTTCCCCTATCCTTTGTAGAAGTTTTGCATTGCTGCTATTAGGCAAATACAGTCATACATACTTTTCAAACAGATGTTCCATTCAGATGTTTTAAAGTCACTGTGGAGTCAGACAAAATAGCAGGGTCAGGTGCACAGCAATGAATTTTCACAAATAGTTCTTACTGTGGTGAAAACTACAACTGTAATTCACTGTTTCTGAAAAGTACACTTAAACATGAGTGATTTGAGAACATCATCATCATGGCTAGACTTCATAAATGAAGATTGGGGAGGGTTTTACCCACACTTGCTGCAAGCGCGCTGATGGCTGATAAGGCCAATGCGAGATAGGCAAGTCCTGTTGCAAAAGGCACAGCAGAAAGTCTCTGTAGGTGCTACTGTTAAGGCACGGTTCTTTCTGTGTTGTCTTTTCTCCTCCAGACTGATTCTGCATGCTGTTTCAAAGGAGACAGCAGCGTTATAGATTGTGTGTCTCCATGACTCCCAATAGGAGGCCAGAGTGGACCACCGATGGTGGTCAATATGGCCAAGGCTTTTGATTTCTCAAGGTGATTTGAGAACATAATGAAGCTAGGTAAATGCTTTCGAAGAACTCAAATTATATTTTCAGATAAATGAGTCAGCATGAAGGATTACTGCTTCTAGGAGTTCTATTTTGGTATCTAACTAAAGTATTTCCACTGAGAGTAGTGGCATTCTGAGTGAAGAGATGGATTAAATATAGAATTGCATAGTGTGTAGTACAGGAGTGATACCAGAACTTAGAAATCAGTATTAGAAGGTAAGCTGCATCGTGGGTCATTGCATCTGTAAGTGATTACAGTTAAAAGAGAGATCTTCTTAACTCTCACCTGCATACCTTCGTCTTCCTGAGATGTGTACAGGCAGCCAGGAGCTCTCTCAAAGAGTGACAGTGAAGGTGCATGTGACTTCAAAATGTAGTGGATCTGGAGGGGATTTTTTTCTTGAGCACTTGAAATTTGTATATCTGTCTGCAAATCACATGACTTATGGCTAAAAGGACATATGTGCATATGTAGAGCAAAAACTTTTATCTTCTTTGGTCCATAATGAACAGAAGAGTGAGTTTACAATAGCTCAGGAACATCATCTTTAGTATGAAGCAAAGTATACTTGCTATAATGTCACAAAAGACACTGGGATTCTCTTAAAGATAAATCTTATATTTAAAATATTGCTACAATTTGAAATTGTTTTCACTTTTAGTAGTGAAATACTAAGGAACTTTATTACAATTTTGAGTTTCTTCTAAAAAGACCATGATTTCCTTTGCCAATTTGTTGTGATTCCTTTTCAGAAATGCAAACAAAAGGATCTTGTATACATAAGCACACCCTGTTGTTTGATTTGCACCTACAGCTGGAACACTGGGAAGAAGAATGTTCTGGGAGCTCTTTATGCAAATGCCAGACCAAGTGTCCCACTTTATTTCAGAGTTATCATCTAGAGTATTAGCACAACAAATGGCCTTTATAACTAGAATGAGGTTTAACCAGCTGTAAAATTGATAATCAGTCATGGTATTTCAGAAATTGCAGTGTGAGTGGTTTTTGCATTGTCTGTGCAGTAATGAAAATCAAGTTCTTAGAACAATGAATGTACCTGAAAGTAATTTTTAAACTACCAAAGAGAAATGTTATACACTTAGTTCTGCTGGATTTGTTTTCACTGAGTGAGAGGTGAAGTTGCATTCAGGAAAGAGGACTCAAAGTATTTCACAGTCACCTGCTCCATGCTGGATTATCATTGTGGAAGTAAAGCAAAGTAAGGTTGGGCAGTCAACCTTTGTTCTATTTTATCCTCTAAATGTGGAAACTTTCTTTTTCTCCTAATATGTATGTATATGTAGTTGCAATGCCACTCCTGAGATGTAAAACTCATCTTAAAATAGATACAGTATGACTTTAAAATACCACTAAGTGGTAAATGGTTTTCTTGTGTATAGGGAAGATTAGAAAAATCGTTAGACTGATACTAAATCTTTTCAAGCTCATTGCCTGTTTCATAGCAGTAGCATTTGGTTTGGCTGTTGCCAGAGCTGGCATTTGAATCCAGCCTTTGTTTTCTCATATTTTACAAAAAAATTTAGGTTGGAAAAGATCCCCAAGATCATTCAAGTCCAACCTTTGACCAATCACCACCCTGTCAACAAATTACTCCTCCACACACAATTTTAAAGTCTCCTCTGGCAGGCTGGGAGGACAAAAGGGAAAATACAGTGTTACTGCGAGTTTCAGAATGGTTGTTCTTAGTCTCTGTTGTTGAAGATTTTCTTTTTCCTTGTATATTTTTGAGTTTGACACTTGATGTCCTCTTTTGTCCAGAACATGTAATCGTGAGGCTGAAATAAACTTGTCTTATTTCCTTGTAATTATTTGTAGGGATTAAAGCAGCTTGTGCAGGAATGGAAAGACAGTTTCCCAAAGTAATAATATGAAAGTGCATCACTAGATTGAATTAGGAGTTTATCTTGCCTAATTACTCTGTTCCCAGCAATAGTCAATAGCTCAGAAGTGCCTGGGACAGAGTGAAGAAGGACTCTGCCTGTTCAATTCCACTCTCCCAGCCTGGGAAGATGGGACAGCTTGGGGAGTCTCTGAGGTGGATGTGGTGGTTTTCTGTCTAAGCTATTGACAGATTTATCTCCCTTGAATCGAATGGCCTTCAGCCCAATGTAAACTTCTTGGCAGCAGAAACATCCTGTGGCAGTAAGTTCTATGATGTGAAAAAAAAACCCTCCCTTCTGTTTTGAGTCTCTTGCATGCTGTCTTCATTTACCTTCCATCTTCTTATTAATGGAGATCCAGCTAGCCAGGGAACCTGAGTCACCACATATGTAGGAAACCAGATTCCACTTGATTGCCTATGATACTGTCTGATGTTGTCTCTGCTTTATTTCAATTTGTGCTTATCCATCTGTTATCTTAGATTTGACTGCAGTACAAACCAGAGTCATGATCTTCCACAGACAGGCCCAGTCCGTGATTGATGACACTGTGATAATACAATTAATGATAAACTACTGTTTTATAAAATATCCTGTCATTTTTTCTAACAGCAATGTCTAGCCAAATAATTTGTGATATTTATAGAGATGTATGTGGCACTCTGTCAGTAACTGAGATCTGGTTGAAGCTATTTTCAGAATTGAGTACAAATACCCATCATAGGATAATTTAGGATGCAAGGGGCCTGTAGTGGTCTTCTGTTCCAAACCACCGATGTACTCATAAGCAGGTTCAATTAGATGATGTTTAAGAATTTAGTTCGGGAAATATCCAAACGTGGAGACGCTACATCCTCTCTGGACAAACTGTTCCAGTGTCTGACCATGGTAGAGAAAACATTTCTATATAGCAGACTTAAATTTCCCAAGGGACAACGTGTGTTGTTGGCTCTTGTCAGACCCCTCTGCCACTTGGCCAACTGCTGACTCATGGCCAGCTTTTGTTCACCAGGACCCTCAGATCCCTTTCCTCAAACCCACTGTCTAGCCAGCAAGTGCCAGCCTCTCTTGGTATGTAGTGGTATTCCATCCCACATGTGGCTGTTTATTTGTGTCGTTGTAGTGCATGAGGTTCCTCTCAGCCCATTTTCCCAGCCCTTCTAGGTCCATCTGAATAGCTGCTCTGCCCTCCAGTGTATCAGCTACTGCCCCAGTTGTGTTACCCATGAAGTTGCTGGAGGTACACTGTGTCTGAGCTTTTGGGTCATTTGTAAAAATAAGCAGTATTTGTCCCATTATCAGTCCCTGGGGAATACCAGTGACCACCAGCTGCCAAAATGGACTTGACTCTACTGATCGTGATGATACTTTGACTCTGGTGGTCCATACAGCTTTCCACCCAACTGATTATTCGTGCACCCAGTTGGCCAATGCGATTACTGTAGGAATCTGTGTTGAATACCTTGCTGAAGTTGAGATTAACAACACACTGCTCACTCCTTGGGCACTGAAACAGTCATCTCATTAGAGGAGATAGGTTGATTAGGCACAATTTGCTTGTGATCAGTTTATTCAGTTATCTTATTCTCACTTTGTTTGGAAATGGTGTCCAGGGGCCTGAACTTAACTGGAATTCTGGCCTGATGTTCTGCAGGTCCTCCTTGCTGAAGATGGGCATGGTACTTGCCCTTTTCCAGTTAACAGGAACCTCTCCCAGTTGCTATGACCTCTTAAGAGGTGGTGAGCAGCCTGGTGACGATTTTGGTTGGCTCCTTCGCCCTCTCACATGCTTCCTGGGAGGGCTTTCCCTGAGAAAGTGGGCCCACATTTACTTTCTTTTGCTGCTGATTTGTTAATAGAAGCCTTTGTTCTTGTCTTTCATACCCTTTCAGTGCCAGGACCTGAACCTGTCGATGTGTGTGGGGGTGTGTGTGTATATTCTGATTTTCTAGGGACAGAAATACTAAATGCTTCCCAGTTTAAGAGAAACATTGTAATCACAGTCATTCTGTGTCATACTCTGTCATGCTCTTTTATGCATGGTGCAGGATGTTCTATTACTATCTGAAGTGACATAATATGTTTGTTTTATTATGGTCTTATATGGCATTGGAATATCTCACAGATACTGATAAGGTGATGTTTTTTTCCTGGCTTAAGCAAAACTGAGGTGCTACAAATGTAAGAAGTATTTTTTGCTTGAGTTTGTCTGTTCAAGCTGCAATAGTTTGCAGTTTTTTCTTGGGTGTCTAATATTATGTAATGTTTATTTTTAAATACAGTTTCTTCTGATATAACTTGCAATTGGCATTAAAAGCTTCTGCAAACTGATTCATAAAGCAGAGGATATAACAACACCCACTGAGTGGAATTTATGGCTAGATAAACAGATCAGGAATCAAGAGCTGTTATTTTCCCCAGTTTGTGGTAATCATAGAACTTTTAAATTTTGTAATGAATTCTCATGTTGTCAGCGTCTAAAGCAAGGTTTTGCACTGACCTTGATGTCTTTTGAACCTTACATTAAGTGGGTTTTAGTCACTAAAAAAGTTCTTCCATGACTAAATAATGTATTGATCAAGTAGTTGAAAAAAATCCTTCAGAAGAAATTTTCTGCTCTTTTCTATGGCCTCCTCTTCAGTGAAAGAAGCCCAGATGTCTTAAAGTCTACCCACAGCTTGGATGAGCAGTTGTGTGCACTGTGATGGACCTAACAGATCTTATAGGAAAAATAGCTAATTAATATACATTTGTGCACAGAACAAACTTGTTGCTTAGAGACTTGAAAAATGAGTAATTATAGCAGCAGATTGCAATGGGCATTCACTTGGTCAGACTTGCTGAAGTAAGTCTCAAAATCTGCAGATAGCAAGTTTCTGTCAGCACTTCTTTTCTACTCCATGCTTTTTTTTTTTTTTTGCAATTTAAGGACCATCTTTATCTTCACAAGACCAGAAGTTTTTTAATTTCTTCATACAACAACTGATTTTAATGTTGCTGACCTGCCATATGCTCTGGTTAAAAGTAATTGGAGCATCGCAGAAGAGTTCCGCTTTGAAGACCTCAGGAGGTCATTGAGGTTCAACCCTTGAGCAAAGCAGCTGCTTAATGTCTGTCCTCAGTGTGAATCCAGCCTCTTTTATAGAGGACAGCCCCTTATGTGGGTTGGATAGATGGGGTAGGGTTAGGTTTTCTCCTTGTTTTTTGGTTGATTGGTTGTTTTTGGTTTGTTTTGGTGTTTTTGTTGGGGTTTTGTTTTGTTCTCTTCTTGTTTTGGAACGTGTTTCAAGAATAGGAAGTTTCTTCAAATTACTTCAGATGACAATCTTACTCATTTTTTTTCCAGAGGAAAACACAGAAAATCAAACGCTTCTAGTTGGGCTTCTCAGGAGAGACAGCATGTTCCATTCCAGTCCTAGAGGCTGAGGCCCGTGACCTCTTAAATACCTTTTTGTTTTTGAAGTTTGTGAGAAAACTTCAGTTCTTTGATAATACCTCATCCTCATGGATTTCACAAATGATGGAATTATTACTCTAGTCAGTCCCTAAAAGAACATGTATTGAGTTTCAGCAGAAGTCATTCAGAAAAATTCCTATTCTACTTTAAAACCTAGAATGTTGCATTAGGAGTCCTGACTCAGGAATTGGAATTGAAGTGCTATTTCTCTTACTTTACATATTTAAACATTTTAAAAGTATGTGTATTTTAACATATTTACACGTTTTATGGGACAATGTATTATGTGTTTGAGAAACAGGTTTAATAGTGAATGTAGTCTGGGTCATCAGTGAAGTTTACTTCTAGGATGCATCTTGGACTGTGGAACGGTGTATTGCAATGTGTACTCCAAATGAATCTAATATGATATATGAAAAAAACCCAAACAAACTAAAAAGCATCTACTCAAACATATACCATAATTTTTTTTCAAGTTGTTTGTGCATTTATATCAGTAATATAATGTGTTAACTCAGGTGGTGAACAGATATAACTGTTTTCCAGAATGTCAGTTAGACTTACAAGTAAGGCACTTACATTTCAAGAAAATAGTGAATGCTTACTAATTAAAGGAATTAAAATTATTATAAATTATTTCCTTTATTGTCAAATCCATTTCTATGAGAAAGCCATTTTTAGGGCTGTTTAGCATTTTCTTTTTAATTAAAAAATAATCTCATTACTAATCAACAGTGCATATATATTATGACAAGAGCAGAAATCTGATTTTTCTGGTATTGATATAATCTTTTGCCATATTTACTTTAGCTACTGATGTTTAGTAGAAATGGATATATGTATTTATTTTGTTTAAATTCCATTCACTTTTCTCCAGTGTCATTAGGTAGCAACTCATGCAGATAATCTTAAGACAATTGTTTTGTCCATATTACTCAGCAGCTGACCATCAGTATTTTAAGCTTGAACAAAGTCTTTTGACTCATCATTATTTAAAACTAATTTTCGCCTCTTCTGGGATTTTTCCATGTCCATTTAATCTTTCCTACTGTTTCATACCCCCAGGCTCCCTTTCTTCCAGCAGTCATTTTTACAGCTATGGACTTTTCCAGAAATTCTCCACAAAACATGTCCATGTGTGAATATGCAAACAGCCACTAAATGGCAGGAATTCACCCTGGTTTGACTATTTCTATTTGTTTTGAATTGTTTCTCCTCTGGAGCAGAAGTGGTGCCCTTTTCTGCTAGTGTATGGATCAGCATCCTGATTCCTGATGGACTGGTCTGATATCTTGGCCTTAAAAAAAATAAAAGAACCCATCTGTGGCAACAAGTTTTCTGTGTTTTTCCATACTGCATCCAAATTCTGCACTCCAAAATTGGATGTGGTTTTGAGCATCTCAGTTTCATTCGTCACTTTAATTGGAAATCTGGGTTCATGGAATTACGGTGGAGTACATTTTCAGAAATATGTGATGCAGCTGATTAGAATATGCTGCTGACATAAAATATGAAGACAGGCAGGAGATAACACAGAGGCTATTATTTATTAAGTTTGAAGTGTTTTAAATAGTGATTTTCAACAGTTGATGGTATTTTTAGTAGAGGGAAATTTTTTAATCATTTGTTGTGAATCAGTGATCACAAAAAAATCCAAAAAACAAGTCCTTTTATAACTGCTAGTTAATCATGCTTTTAGGGGAGGAGGATGCTGGATGCTATCTTGATTTCCCTTTCCAGCCTTCTTGTTTGCAGTTCCAGCAACTGTATTAGAGATTGTTATAATTTTTTACTCTAAAAAGTATCCTTTTTAGTTGTTAGATTTTGTCCTTGCTTTTGATTTATCCATGACTGCTAAATAGACTAGTAAAAATATATAATGCAACCATTTGCATTATATGAAGGGAGTCTATAAGAAATGTATTTATCCAAGAACAGGCTCAGAGTGGAATTGAGGGGTGATTGTGATGATGTAATGTGCAATGGATAGTTGCTGATTCCAGCTTCACAGATTGAACTGTTTGAGGGTACCAAAAAATAAACAGAATCATTTTCATGATGAAGAAATGGGATTCTTAGTTGATACGGAACAAGGATGGCCTTGTGGTCAAAACATCATTTTTAAGAATAGGCTGTGCATCTGTCTCCTTCACACACAGATGAGCTCCCTGACCTTTTGTCTGTGTTCTGGTGTTGCCTCTGACTCCCGTAGCTGTAGCCTTTGAAAGCTCTGTTTGGGAAAGGGGAATGAATAAAAAGCTGTGTGTTGCATTTGGATTTTTGTGAAACAATAGGGAGTTCAACTTTTTCAGAGTGTCAGAGAAACAATTCCAGGCACGGGTTTATTTTTTATGCATTGGTAGATAGTCTTTTTTTCACTTCTAGTACTTGCACTGTTCTGCTTGATTGCTTGGGGATCTCCATCTGAACCAGTGCATAAATGGCTGTGGAAAAGTGACAGCCAAAATTGCCAGCTTGCTCTTGCTCTCTTTTTAAGTAGCTAAGCTTGCTAATAAAGGCCTTGGAGGATTCCAATGAATAGGAAATTATCTCTAGTGTCATTTTAACAGATTTGCAGTTCTGGTGCATATTAATGTTTTGAAAGCAATAGGAATTCTAAAATCAAAAGTAGCTGTAGAACCTGGTAATGTACAGCGGCTTCAGGTGAAAGCAGATTATGCTGAACTACTGAATTTTTCATGGCTACAGTGATAAGCAGCAAGACATGCGAGACCAGTTTTATTAAGCCTTGAAGAGAAAATAGCAACAACAGAATTAGAGGGGAAAGTAGGCATTTTTATATTGGTTAAGTTTTTGTTTGTTTGTTTGTTGTTTGTTTTTTGGTTTTTTTTTGAGAGAGTAATGTTTTAGACATTAAGTTGTATATTCACAGCTGCTGGCTTACTCCTCAGTCCTCTTTCGTCAGCTTAATTTACTGCTTTTATGTGTTTCTTCCAGCAGTTTGTGAAGAGATTCCAGGTTGGCTTGGAAGGAATATTAGAGATCACTAGTAAAGTCCTCTTCCCAGAGGTAGGATCCACAGCTGGATCTGTAGTAATAAATATTTCTCTTAACTTGTGAATCTCTTATGAAGGTGATTTCTAAGCTTCCTTAGGTAGCTATACTATGTCAGTTCTTCACTACTGCTGTATAGTGGTTTTTTTCCTAATCAGTAACCTAAATCTTCATGCCTAATTCTGCTGATTTTTTTATGCTGTTTCTGGGGTTGTAAGGAAGTGTCCATCATCATCATCACTCCTAATAGCTTTTTATGTTCTGAAAGAAGTTTTCCTGTCACCTTAGGCTAGCCTTTTTTAAGACTAAATTCTCTGGTCTTGACAGCCTTCCCTAGCACAAATTGTCTGTCATTTTCCTGCTCTTGTTAACTTCCTTTTAGTTCTTTTCCAGCTTGTCTTTTGCAGTCCTCTATACAGGGATTCACAAAAGTGGACACAGTATTCTGTCTTAGGCTATAACAGTATCAGTAAATGATTCCTGATCTTTATTTAATAAACAGTCTTAGTTCTCTGTAAGTTCTTATACAATGCACCTCCTGTTTTTGCATCCTGTATTGGATATCTAGTCTGCTATAACCCTGCATTGTCATATCTTCTTGTTTACTCGTTATTCCATCTTTCATGTTCTGTGCATCCAACTTCTTTCAAAAGCATTTGTTAGTGGGGATTTTCCCCCTCTCTTTATACTTGGCTTTGCATCTGACTGTATTTTATTCAGTTTTTTTCCCCTTATTTTTGAAGTAATTTTAAATGGGGGGGAGGGATGTGCTCAGAACTCTGAGTTGGGTATTAGTTATTTGTTTTATTTATTAGTTCTTAATAAATCTGTTTCTTATTATGTTGCTTTACTGTGATAGAGTATTCCGTAGAAATGGGCAAACCCAAGGGAATTTCTTTTCCAAGTCCTGATAATTATCAAACTCCTGATAATTACCTTTTGGACATTTTGTCCATGATTTTATATACTGTATTTTTTTACTTTGCCAGTGAGACTAGTGAGTCTGGTGTTTTATTCCTACATTAAAATTCTTTGCTTTATTGTTTACATCGTATATTGTTCCAGAAATCAGTTACATGGCACTGTTTTATTTTTGAGAAGAATACAAAACTCCTTAAACCCTGGATCTCGCATGTTAATCTTCTGGGTGTTTACAAAATGATTCATGTTATGTGCTAACTCCCTGTCCCCAAGTATTTTATCTGTAGTTTGGAAAGCCCTCTGCCTTTATATGGGAGTGCTCTGATTTGCCCTTTTGAATCCTGCTGACCTCTCATGTTCTCCAGAATTCTCAAAGTAAATTGATTAAGACAGTCTCTTTAAATACTTTCAGTGAATTTCAGTGACTCTTGCTGTCTTCAGCACATTACTTTATGCATGATTTTCTTTAAGATCTGTTTTCATTCTTATCCTGGAAAGCATGGAAAACTTAAGCCACCTGTGCACTCTTTGGTTTTTTTGTAAATCCACAAAAAAAAAAAATTGATTTTTATTTTTGTCATTCTTGATATAAACTGTCTTTCATTGTTCTCCCCAGTAAAATACAACTAATTATATCCCTTTGCCTTTCTGATTGTTATTTACATGCTGTTGCTATTCCATAGTGATGTTTCTTAAAGTTCTTGTTGATGCATCTTGAACAATTTTGTGATTATTGTTTTGTAAGTATTTAGGGTGAAACTGTTTTTGACCTGTTACCATCCTGTTGTTACAGTGGAACACATTCACACCATGCCTTTCAAGTAGCAAGGAAAAATTTATAAAATCATTAAAGTATATGCATAGGATGCAGCACATAAGAGTACATGTCTTGAGGAGCATTGCTTGTATGATGAAGAAAAGTTTGGATGTATTCTATAGTAGATAACATAAAAACCATTTCAGTATTTGTTTACCCTCATGTAGAGGAATCAGACTGTAAGTAAAAACTGGTATTAAGTATTTACATACTCAATTGTGGACAGTAGCTGCTTTTAGGTTTCTAAACTGTACATGATCAATACTGTTAAAACTTCAATATGTTTATTAATGTAGAACTATTAAAGAACTAGAATAGCCAGACCTCCCAACAGTAAATGTTGGCTGTGTTATCACACCCAGGATTATTCCTTCACATACTAACTATGCTTAAGTAAGAGAAAAGTGAATTGCAACATACTCTAGTGATCACTGAGTAGGAGAAGCTTGGGAAAATGCTTTATTTGCCTTGCATATGACCCCTCAGTTAGTTTTCTGGCTGGTGTTCTAGTAGTGAGCTGTTCACCTTCCATCTGAAGGTAACTTCTATGAAATAATTGCTCAGAAAAGACTGGAATTATTTTAGGCTCTGATTGGCATATGGAGGAACATAGTGGGGATTTAATCCTGGTAAAGGGTCTTTAGATGGTCAGTTCCTGTGTGCATGGATTTGGGAAGTTCTGCTTTCAAAAGCATGTGGGTCAAGTTAGAAAAAATGTAAGCAGGAGTTACAAGACTTTTCTATCATTTTTGTTGCAGCATATTTTATTAAATTTTATTTGATGATTTGGAAGGTGAGAAGAATATTGTTTTGGTTTTTTTATAAGACATGATTTAGTAAAGTTTTCACAGAATCACATGGGTTGGAAGGGAACTTGAAGGATCATCTAGTCCAACCCTATGTCGACACACAGGGACACCTTTCACACTTTTTTACATTTTTCAGTTATTGCAGGATTACGGATTGTTTCCTGAAGCAACTGATACCTCTTCTGTTCAGTCACCTTACTTTTGGGCCTTGAATTTTACTGTTTTCACATTATGAAAGTGAGGAATAAGTCAGAGTCACCAGAGCTCTTTTTGACACTCTGTGGAATTTGCATATCTGCATCAATGTTAAACAGGTTCAAACAGTTATTTTAACATCAGAAACTCCTATCAGTACAGCATCGTTTAATTTGGTGAGGACTTCTGTGGGATTGCCTGGAATTGACATGGAATTATTGAGAAACTACTAGTATTTTCGCCCATTTACAGGCAGCCGCTTTTGTCAGAGAAGAACATAAACATTTCAATCCAGTATCTCTTGAACTTTTTTTGCCTGTTTTTTTATTGGTTCATTTAGCTCTATAAACAGTGCAATTCACTTGCTGGAAAAGCCAAGTTCCAATTTGTCTGCAGAGGGTGACTCTCTCAGAGTGGCCAGGAACTCTCCTCCTGGTGTATTAGAAAGGTGTTTCCAAATTTACCAAGTTTGGACTTTTCTCCTGGAAAACAATCTATGGAAAACATTTTAGCATGTTTGCTACGAGCAAAAGGCTTTTGATGGGGGCAGACTGTCTTTGCCAGTGGTGTGCTTGTTTGGAAGCTGCTATTTTTGGCCTGTGAGCTTCTGAGTCTTTTGTAACAGCAGAAAGAGGAAGTGAACAGTGAAATCCCCTTAATAGCATATTTCCTGGTTGAAGTGACTTATCTGTGAGGCCTAGACAGAGGCAACGTCATTTCCTGGATTACTTCTCTTCAGTCTGAACTGTCTCTTTTACTGCCTAATCTTTTGACCCAGCTTCTTAATTGCAGTGAATTTTTGTACTAATTAATGTAAACTGGGTCTTTCCATGAAAATATAAAGCTCTAATGAAACAACTTTTGACAAAATGCTCCTGTGCGAGACAAGTCTTTCATAAACTACCTGTTGTTATGAACTTGGAATATCATATTTGAAATTCTGTTTAAAAGCTTAAAATCATGTCTTTGAAAGAGTACAATAATAAGGTTTGTTCACAGGGGTAAATAAAAGTTGACACACTCTGTTGAGTGTAATGATGATACTAATCACCTCTATTTGACATGTGCTGTAGCTGCCTGTCTTCAAGAATTAGGATGCTTCCAAATACTTAATAATAGTTAATTGCACTTTTCTAAATTTCCATTCATTAATAGCTACTTGTGAGAATTGTTACCAGAAGTCCATGAAAAATACGCAGAAAGAGCTAATAAAAAAATCAGCTACAAATATGGTTTTCAGTTTTTATAACCCACAAAAAAGCAGTGGAAACAGAATGGCACAGGGAAAAAACAGTGACATCAGAAATTTTATTATACAGCTCAGTTTGAATTGGAAGTCGTGGTTGGTTTGGACCTTTTAATCCAAATTCACAGAAATTTTTGTTGAGGATGGTAACTTTATTCTTTTCTCTGACAAAATATGAAGAACAGAAGTATGTCTTGCTGATTTGTGTTAGCACAGAGTGCTTTTACATCTCCATTAAAATGTCTATCCACTTGTTAGTTATCATGAGAACCTTGTGTCAGCAACAGTGAAAGAACTGTTGGCATTAGGTGTTGTGTGTGAACTGCCAGGTAACTGGAATTGGTACTTCATTGTGCTGTGTAAAATCCTAAAAGGTGGCCCAGCTGTTCTCCACTGGATCCTTCTCTACATGTTGCAAAGTAAGAATCCCTATTTCTGCTGACATGCTGTGCTGCAGAATGAGATACCATTTTATGAAGGTGGTGTTTGCTAAATAAAGACTAGTATGGATTCTATTATGTTAATTTGCAGCAAGTCATGTAAAGTCAGTATTTTCTGTTGGTTTTACCCATGTTATTGGGCAGTACCTGTGCAATTCATGCAGTGACTAATCCATAAGTCTTTAACAACTTTGTTGCTTTGATTTGATTTTATCTTTTGTAAAAAAGTCATCAAAATTAAGAATAGGTAGTAAGTCTTCTGTCTGAAAGATGAGTGTGATGTTCTGGTGCATCACTCCCTTAGCCTTAATGAGTCCTGCACTAACAGTTATAGTCAAGTTGAAATAATTCCTATAAATACTGTTATAAAAGCAACTTCTGTGTTTTCTTTATTAACTTCCCTTTTTACTTATTAACACTCTTCTGTGTTTCTGTTGGGAACTTCTGAAACTCAGTATGGAAGATCTTCATAACAGTTCTTGTTATGTAGATTCAGGAGTAAAATTCCACCTTTTCTCTGTACAGCGGTGGAAATATTATAGATGTTACATCACAGAATGTTTGTGGTTGGCAAGAACCTCATGAGATCATCTGGTCCTGCTCATTGCAGGGTCAGCTACAGGAGGTTGCCTAGGATCATACCCAGTCTCCACTAGTGGAGACTCCACAACCTTTCTGGGCAATTTGTTCCAGTACTTGAACACTCTTACAGGGAAAAAAAAAAGTGCAGTTTGCAGATAGGATTTCGTGTGTTGTACCTTGTGTCTGTTGTCTCTTGTCCTGTCCATGAGCACTGCCTTTTCTTCTGTCCCTCCCATCAGGTACTTGCACACATTGATGGGCTCCCCTGCCCTGAGTGTTTTCATCTCAGGCTGATGAGTTGCAGCTCTCTGAACATTTCCTCTCTTCAGAAATGCTCCAGAGCCTTAATGTTCACAGGCCACACTCCAGGTGTTACCTCATCAGTGCTGAGGAGGGAGGAGGAATCACTTGTTGTTTACCAGGATTCTAAAGTCCTTTGCAAAGCTGCTCTCCAGCTTGTCAGGCTGCAGCCTATACTTGGTGCTCGTGCTTATTCCTCCCCAGAAGCAGGACATGTCTTTTGCCCTTATTGAACTTTGTGGTAGTGTTCTCTGTCCAGGGGTGCACAGCTGGTGACTGGCCTCCAACTGGACCTTGTGCCACTGACCAGTCTTCTGGGCCTAGCCTTTCAGCCAGCTTTCATCGGTCGTCTAACCCCTACTTTGCCAGCATGTCTGTGATGCTTCCCAAGACACTTTAATTTCTTAGTAGGTAATAAATAAATAAATCTCTTAGTTTTGAAAATGGTCTTTACCATTTAATATGTCTTGTGGTAAAAAGTGACATCTCCACAGAGGTAGTCTTATCTGTGTATGTGCATATTTAGGACAAGGTGACATTCAAAATGTATTTAATAATCTTAGGTCTTGCCTTTGACTCTAGTCAGGTAAATATATTACTAGAATGAGTATAATAATTCTAGTGACATTTTCAATAAATTATACATTCCCAGATATATTAAGAAAAAAAGTATAAATTCAGCAGGTTGTTAGCTATAGCCTCAGTTATTAAGAAGACTGAAGAAGCTGTCTAGTTCTGTTGGCTGCCTATTAATAAACATGATGTGGTCTCTGACTTAAATCTCTGTGGTACCCTATCAAGACTCAGAAACCGGAAGAAAGAGTCTCAGGATTTTGTTCTTAGAGTAATAAATAAAGCTGCCAGTTCAAGCTGAATATTAGAGTTGCCAACAGTGAATGGTGTCTCTGGCTCCTCTTAGTATCTGAAACTAATTTTTAGTTGTACTTGTCCCTGTATAACTGGAAGGATCTTTGTGTTTTGAGGAGCAATTTTTTTTAGGTTTTTTGGGGTTGCAGAAAAGTTGAATTGAGCCAAGTCTTGTAACAGGCATTTGAAATACTATTTTTAGTTTAGATTTGGTGATCTCATCCCTTGCCATTTTGAGAAGTCTCAGTTGTTTTCTGCTGAAGCACTGATAATGGGTAGCAGAATGGTATGCAGAGTTCTGGCTTGTCCTCTGTTGAGTCACTTAGCAAAAGTAATCTAGTCCTGTGAGCCTGCACTATGAGATGAGTTGTCTTCTGAAGTTTAGGTGATGTCTTGCTTCCAAGAGAAATGTGCAGTTGCTTTTTGAATATCCAGAATGAGAAGGTAGAGAGACTGTGATGAGAGCAATAATAAGGATAATAAAAACATAAAGTTTTTTTGCAGGAAAAGTGTAATGGAAATAGGAAAAATGGATTGACTGAACTCAGTATCTTGAATCACTGTTTAATGACTGAGATTACTTACTGATTAAGATTAAAACTACTACTCCAGTTTAAGTCCCAGTGCCATTAATCAGTGGTAATATAGCGGTACTGTTTATAGAACTTGGATCCAGTCAGTGTGTGTTAGCTCCTCTGCTGGCTTATAAACATACTTGAGAGCTTGTTTGATTTGCCTACTAGGAATGTAATGCATGCTTGAATAATATATAATCAGTCTCAGTGTAGTAGTTTTAGGAAAGCTGTTAATTAAGATTTTAGAACTCAATTAACTTGTTTTTATTATTTTTCAGGATGGCTTGAATTCTTTGGTCCTTGATCTGGATTATCCAGCGCTGAGGAAGAACAAGAACATTGATAATTTCTTAAATAGATGTAAGTTGCAAGTAGCCCTTGAATAATGACGTAGTTCTGATCTCAGTCATAGGAAGCTTAGTGGTCAAAAAATGGTTTGCTGGTGGTCATTGTACTGATTTTATAACTCTGAGCTTCTATATTCTGAAAGCTTTGGAGGACCTCTTATTACAGAGAGGAGTTTCATTTTGGGGAGTAGTTATATTGCTGAAAATATGTTGAAAAATATGAGCTGTAGATTCTTGTTTTCCTAAATACACATGGAAAAATCCTGTTATATATGTGTAGCTACATAATTTGCTAAGCATAGCCAAGGTATTCTTCAGGAATTCATTACACAAAATGTCAACATTGTTTATATAGTCATATTAATCTAACCCACAGCCTTCTGTGGGTTTTTGAAACTAAATTGTCATACCTTAAAGTCTGTTGGTGCATTTTTGACCTTTGCATAATTGTGCATGATTCTTCCCAAATTAATTATGGACAGGATCTTACAGTTCACTGAGCATATGGAAATGGAAGACTTACATCAGAGTAGTTGTATTTGGTCTTTTCAAGGTGTTTTGTATCCGTGTACATAAATATTTTTTTTTTCTTGTAAAAATAATGGATTATATTTTAAAATGTAAACTGCAGTGAGTAAGCCTTCTTGAAACAACTGTGCTATGTGGGAGCTTATTTTGAGATCTCTGGTTTTTTTAAAAAAGCCTTTTATATTACATGTCAAGGTTATTGAAGATGCAGTCTTATCAGCAACTCCTTTTTAGATTCTTTACTGGTAAGAGCTGTATGTGCCTGCCCTCATTGCCCTGGGACTCCTTGGAATATCCACAGATGCTCCCCACTTAATTGGTGTCAGGTGGAGCAATTTGTGGTGAGTTCTTTTGTCTGTAATTCAGTGCTTCTCCATAAGGTTTGGCAGAGCCCTGTCGAGGGACATACAGCTTTACAGTTGCCAGTAAAGTCTCACTTGGAGAAATCACTTAAAATACAGTAAATAAGAAACAGCACATTAGGAAGTAGAGGCCTACCTTGAGATTATTCCCAGTTTGAGTTCAAAGGAATTCAAGCTGATACTTATGAAAGAAAGGGTCTAGAACAGCATTTTAAGTATCTTTGTTACCTGCAGCTGAATATTGTGTGTGTAAAGTAAGGGGAAACCCCAGTGAAAATTACATAAATAACATTTATCAGTACCTTGTATTAGATTCACTTTTCAATTACAGTTGGACAACAGTTTAACCTGCAGATTCGGTTTAGTTGGTGTTTGTTTTCTGCAGTCCCAGAACATTCTTGCTGTCTGCCTTCCCTTGTTTGAAGGCTGTTGCTCCTCGTTCTCTGGGTTTTCTCTCGTTGTTGTAGTAAGTATTATTAAGTATCTGATGTGGTCTGCTGGCTACCAGCAATGGCAGAAACATAAAAATATACTTTTCCTTGACAATTTTATTACTGCCTCTTTTTTGTTCAATAATCTGACAGTAATACAGTCAAAATAGGCAGATACTAGTTAAAAACATTCTGAAACATGTTACAAAAAAATTCACAGTAATTAGTAAAGAGTTTTCAGGGCTGCACTTCATCCCTACATGTTGAACTTTAAAACAAGTTTGTAAGACCTGACTATTTTAGCTCATACATAGTCTGTCAGTGCATCTCTCTTAAGAATCACTGATGTAACTGCTGTCCTGTGTCTGTACTGCAAGGGAGAGAGTGAAAAATAGTGCTGCGTTTCTTCTGTGATTTACACTTGAGAAAATAATTCTGAAATGAGAATTTTGTAAACATGTGTGGCTAGTATTGGCATTTGGCATTGCATGGACAGACTCAGTCCTGTCACAGTGATGTCTTTCAGAGTCCTTTCCAACACAGGTGTTTGTGTGGTTTGTTATGTCCCAGTCTGGGGACCTGACAGAATTAATGCACACAGTAGGGTGATTAGTTTTTTGTTTTGTTAAAACTAGTCAGAAAATAGAAAAGCAAAGACCAGTTTCTGATTTTCATTTGACTTTGCTGGTATTTTGCCATCACAAAATGAGCTGATCGAGTGCAGGAAAAAATAGGACAGCAACTGGGTTTTTATTGGCATCACCATTTTATGTAGTTTAAAATTGCTGAACCCATAGCTTATGTCTTCTTGGAAACTCTTCTGAGGGTAGCAGAAATCAGTGGAAGGTGTTACACTTGCTTGCTGAAGCCTCTCACTACCTTGGGCTTGGAAGAAGAGTTGGGAATTTTATTAAGAATTTATGGAACTTTCAAGTTGTTGCTCTCTTAAGTTCAGGAACAGTGAGTTCTTGTCTCTTGTGATTTTTCTCAGCATCTGAAGAACTGTAGCAAATGCTTAGATGAGAACTCCTGTCAAAAGGTTCTGACAGACTCTTATGAGCAGTCTGTGCCAGGGGCTGTGGAGCCTGCATCCCTCCTCGAGGCTTCCTCAGGCAACCACGGGGAGATGGCAGGGCCATCCCCTGAGTTAGCAGGGTGGTGCACAGTGAAGCAGCTGAGGCAGTCATTGCAAGTGTTAAAATTCACAGTACACAAATCTTCAAAAATTGTGGAGAACTCTAAATAATCATCACACTTTCAGTCAGTTTAATCACTTAATCCTTTCACAAGAACACTTTGAGAAAGAAACTTTTTTTCTAACATATGCCCAGGGGTTTTCATACACCTGACTTCCAACCTACGTCAAGCCATTGCTTTTCAGGTTAGTGGTTTATTAATAGCTTATTTTAATTTAAAAATGAAAAAGTTTGCACTTCAGCTGAAACATTACTTGATGTTCATCTCAACTCATGGTTTCAAGCTGAAAGTCAGATGTTTCAACTCATTTCACAAAGGGAATTTATTAATTGCCTATAATGTAGGAGTTTGGTGCATGCTGTTTCTGTGACCTTTCTTGTTTAGTATGCAAGAAATGCTTTCATTGCCTATTTTCACTTACTCTTCTAATTTCTTACCACTTTGTATAAGGTTCTGAACAGAAGTGAAGCCTGTATTTGTTATAAGAGGCACTTTATCTCATACAATACAACCATTCCTTTTCAGTCTTCTATGTTGCTTTAATCAGCTGTTGGGATTCTGGTTTAATGGCTGTGCTTTTTTAGAGTATTCACCTAACAGGAAGGCATAATGCAATATTTAATTTCCAAAACAATTAGAGGAATCTCATAGTCCTCTGAGAGCAAAAACTAGTTTGCTTATTTTAGAAAAGAAGGCTGAGTTTTCCACCATGGGCTTGTAACAAATCATTATTGGTCTTTTCTTTTCCTCTTCTGTCATCTAGACCAAGACAATAGGTTGAGTAAATTATTCCAAGTCACTTTTTCTACCATCTGAGATTTGTCAAGTGTTGAATCATGTCTTAGTGGCTTGTACCTTTTTTTGTGGTCTCCCCTTCAG
Organism: Formicarius rufipectus; assembly: GCA_013399695.1. Taxonomy (NCBI): domain Eukaryota; kingdom Metazoa; phylum Chordata; class Aves; order Passeriformes; family Formicariidae; genus Formicarius; species Formicarius rufipectus. The sequence continues at coordinate 751,655 of VXAU01003369.1, forward strand.
GTGCTACTTAATCTGTTGGCTGCTTTAACTTCTGGAAGCAGAAAGCTAAATAATTAAACAACAGGTTTAAGTGACAGTTAAAAACATTTGATCATTTATAATCTTACCATCAGGAATATAAGGGCACTAAGAATGGATTTTTAGTAAGTCCAAGCAGCAGCACAGGGAGTGCTGCCATCAACAGGCCTGGTGCAATCAAAACGTCTTGACTCCCTCAACGGACCAGTGATTTTCTATGCATTACCCAGCATCAGTCAAGAATTGGAAACCTGTGTTGTTAAAATGATTTGCTGATACTTTGTAGGTTAGCTGACTTGTAGATTGTAATGGCAATGGACATATTTGCAGTAGAAGGAACTTTTAGTACACGTGTGATACTTGTGCAGCAGCTTTGCTTGACCCCCTGAGTAAACTTCCTAGAAAGTTACTGTGGTGATTTTCCTCTCCAAGCAGACCCTGACGGGTTTAAGTGGAAGTTTTATTTGTTAAGGTCAGTTTCTTGCAAAACTGACAGTTCTGGTTCCTTCCCTTGCATTCCATTATGTCACTTGAAGCTGCTGAATCATGTGCCAGCCGTGCGGTTACCAACAGAAACGCCCTATCCGGTGCGGTGTGAGCGCCTGCCGTGGCTGGAGCTCCCTGTGCTCCCTGCTTCTTGCCAGCAGCACTGATGAAATGTCACATGCCAGGAGGACTCTTAGAAACTTAGTGCACTGTAGAATTTAACATTGAGTTAAGGAGCTAATTGTTCCTTTGGTTTTCTCTTGGCTTCCCCGAGGTGACTCCTTGCCAGTTGCCTCAACAGGTTGGGCTCCGGTTCCATTCTTAATGACATTGCTCTAGAAAGAGTCGGAATGGGAGAGGTATCAAATAAACAACTTTCCCAAGCAGATCATGAAAGCCACGGTGTTTAAGACAGAATGTCTCAGATGTATAAACAAGTTATATGTCTGTGTTATTAACCACTTTTCCATTTGGGTACTCGGTAGATACAAAGCAATTCAGTGCTGCCATCAGGCTTATTTTCATTGAGACAGGGGTTTGTTCTCTGCAAGCCAGAGAGCTGCTGCTTTCTGTTTCCCTGTCTTCTGCTCTTTTTGTCTATGCAAGTTAAAGTACTTCTTGTTTCCAGCTCTCTTTTCTCGGGAGGAGAAGCACTAACTACCCTCTCTGCAGCTGTGCTTTCTAGTTAGTGCTGCTTCTGCAAGGTCTCCAGTAGCTTCTTGTTCCTCACACATCTCTCACCAGATATTATGTATGCACCCCTAATGACTTCAGACATTCTCTTATGCTTTCTCTTTGGTTGTGGTGGAGTGTGGGATTGCAGCACTTCCTGGCTGTACTTCAGCTTAACTGCTGGCCGGACTTTTGCCTAGGGCAGCAGCTTTTGACTTAACATGCTCCACAGCAGCACTCACTGACTGACCGTGTCTGATCTGTGGGGTAAAATTGCAATCTCTTGCATTTTTATTCATCGTATATACACAGCCAAGAACTGCTTTATACACATCCTCTTTTTTAAAAGAAAATATCTTTCATATGAAATTTTCATATTTTTTCTTACTTTAAAAAACAGAAAAGTTTGATTTTCTCTCCCTTACCCGCTTTACTCTCTTAGTCAGGTATTTTTTCCATTTTCACAAGTATTTGCATCCTTCAGCCACATTCTTGCTGTCAGTGACTGATCCAAGCACTCTGCCCTTTCAGAAAGTGAAACTTAATTTGTTTCAAGGTTATAGTGTAATTTTCAAACAGTAAGTCAAAATCTGTCTTTAAACACTCTTGATATCCAGCATGCCTGGTCCTTCTTCTGTTGAAGAAGAAAATTGAGTCATAGTTGATGATAGTCTCATGTTTTGGGACTTTGAGTCATATGTCACAATATTTTCTAAGATTCCATTATATTCTGGGAATGGGGAGTCCATCTAATGACTTTCTTTAAAACAAAACATTTTTCTTCTAATGGGCTTTATGCTATTGCAAATTCATCAGGCTGTAAGATATAATCTGTAGTATCTGTACGTACAGATACCACAAATTTGCAAACTTAATTCTGTGGAATCTTTTGAAAATTCAGAACTCTGCTGGAAGGCTACTGTTGGAAAGGACTTCTGCACCTTGAATTAGATCATGTTACATGATACATGAACTAAATCATATGATCCAGCATGGGCTGCAGTTATCACAGGACTTCAGGTTAATCTAAGCTTGCCTTCTTGCACCCCATCTTTTTTTTTTGTTTCAGATTAGTTCCATGCATTGATTATCTGTTCTATATCTGTAAAATTTTATGCCAACGTAGACAATCCATTGTATAACTGATATCTTCACAACTCTTTCATCCCTAGGGGATATTATTTTTAATAAGATTGTTAAATCTTAGTTAAAGGAGTTGGGAGGGATGGCTTCATTGCTCTCTAAAGAGGGGCAAAGTGGAGAAGGGAGGTGTCCTCCTTGGGATCTAGTGATAGGACATGTGGGAATGGTTCAAACTGCACCAGGGGAGGTTTAGACTGGACATGATGAAGTGTTTCTTTACCAAGGGGGTGGTCAAACACTGGAACAGCCTTTGCAGAGAGATGGTCAATGCCCCAAGCCTGTCAGTGTTCAGGAGGCATTTGGACAATGTCCTTAGCAATTGTTGAACTGTTGGTCAGCCCTGAAGTGGTTGGGCAGTTGGACTGGTTAGTCTGTTGGTCCATTCCAACTAACAGGGCTCTGTCCTATCCTGTCCTATTCTATCTCTTAGGTAAGCAAGTAAGTTTTCTCCATTCTCAGCATTTCACAGGGGTGATAAAATTGTTAACTCCAATAAACTTCATTTTTTATTGTTTTTTTCATTGTTTAGTTGCAGTATTTAATGCTTGAAGAGTTACACTGGAGCTGTACTAACTTGGTTTATAGTTTCTGCATTCTATTTTAAACACAGAAATATTCCTGTGAGTTTCTGATCAGAAATGGAGCTATGTAAAACTACACACTAATTTTCCAATGTGTTGAAATACCTGCCTTCTCATTTCACACATCTGAAAATATTTGAAACATCTTGGAAACATTTGAAAATAAATTAATGTGATTCCTGCCACTCATGAGATGTATCATTGTGTTCAAACACATAATTACACATTCTCTCTGCCTTGAAATTTGCTGATTTTCCTTCGCTGCTGTGGCTTCCTGTGGATTTTCATTTATTATTATTATTTGTCCTGTGCCTGCACTTCTGACCTGTAGTGAAGTAAGCTTCCAAGCACAGTCTTTCCTTCTCAGTCTGCAAAATTAGTTCACATTATTAACAAAATAATAAACATGGTATGGGTGAAGCACTATTACTCTTCTGTGCTTCCAGTCTAAGCTTTCCTGATTGACTGTAGAAAACAGTCTCAGAATTTTCTCAACTCCCTTTCCTGTTCACATTCCAGATTACTTCAGCCTTACTGGTGCACTGAATGTAGCAAATTTGTTTCCTTTTTGAGGTTTTAATTGCCTATGTCCTTACAATTTTACTAGCAGACTATTCCCTCATTAATGTTAATCTCTCCCTGTCATGTCTTGTCACTTGCCTGTCACATCTGATCTTTTCTTCAGAAGAAGAAAGTTGCGTTTTTGTATTAGGAAGGAGCTATGGACGTTAAGTGGTCCAAATGTGCTCAAAGTCAAACCACTTTTGATGTTATAGCAGGTCGTTCAGGTCCTTGTGCAGTTGAATTTTGAAAATTTCCAAAGACAGGGGTTTTGTAGCTCTACTGGACAGACTGCTCCCTTCCCCAGTTCTTGGTATTCTCACAAAGTAAGATTTTCAGTGTTTCAATTTGTCTGTTGACTCTTGTCCTTTCACTTCGTATGCCTGAAAAGTAAAGCCTCATTTCAGCTTCTCTTGAGGCCAACCATTTATTCATTCCTGAGCTGAACAATTCCAGTTCTCTCAGCTTGTCTGTGAGCACCACAAGAAGCATCCTTGTGGACTTCTATGACACTAGGGAATGGTCTGATATTTTTCATGCACTGGGGACCTCAAAGTTAGAGATAACATTCCAGATACAGTTTTACAAGTGACAGATAGAGGTGAAATCTACTTCCTCAACCTACTGGCTATGCATTTACCCACACAGACTTGTATGCAGTCAGTGCAAGGGCTGGCTGCTCATTACTCTTTGCTTGGCTATCAGGTCCCCTTTCTCAAGGTACCATCCTGTGCTGTCATGTGGAGTTGTTGCGTCCCAGTTACAGGACTCTACACTTGCCATTGTTGAACTCTGTGAGCTTCCTGTCAGCTCATTTACTCATCCTGTCTGGATCACTCTTAGAAACCACCCTGCCCTCCAGTGTTTCAGCTTTGAACTTAAAACCACTGACTCTGACTTCAGCAGGTATTCAACTCACCTGGTAATTTCTCTGTCCAGTCTGTGTTGGCCTGGTTTGACTACAAAGATGCTTGAGATGCTGTATTGAAAGTCATGCTATAGGAAAGGATGTATGCACTGCTCTCCCCTTGTCCACCAAGACAGACATCTCATCGTGGAAGGAAATCAGGTTAATCAAACATGGTTTGCCCTTTCTAGATCCATTTTGGCTGTTCTCATCTTTTCTTGTTCGTCAGGTTTTGGAAGTGGATTGAAGAAGGGTTTGCTCTGTGCTTTTTGTAGACAGTGTGGTCAGGCTGCTGTTCCAGCCTGTAGCTTTCTGAATCCTCCCTGTTGCCCTTCTAGAACATGGACATGACATTTGCCCTTTACCAGTAATCAGGAGCCTCCCCAAGTTGCCATGACCTTTCAAAGGTGATAGAAAATAGTCTTGTAATGGTGTTGACTGGCTTGTTCAGCACACTTGGATGCATCCTGTGCCATCTCATGACCTGATGTATGTCAAGTTGGCTTCATTGGTCCTGACCTTTGACTTCCCCTACTATGATGCTTTGCTGCCCCACACTCAGCTCTATTACCTTTGAGGAGCTGGGAGGCCTGTGGGCAGAGCTTGAGAGTAAAGTGTGAGGCAAAAAAAGGCATCAAGTACCTTGATTTTTTTCCATGTCCATGGCACTAGATCTCCTACCTCACTGAGAGCAGTGGGTCCATATTTGCCTCATGATTTCTTTTATAAAGGGTCTTGTTTCCCTTCGTAATTGTGGCTAGTTTCAATTCCAGCTGAGCTTGGCTTTCCCAATTCCATCTTTGATTTTTTTTTGGGACATTCCTGCTGGAATATCTTCGTACTTGCTTAGGGCATCTCTGCTTCCATGTTCCAAACCTTCACTTTCTGTGCTTGAGGCAGAGGTTGCGCATTCAGCTGGATTGGCTCCCTACCATTCCTGCTCGATTTCTAGCTAATTTCTAGCTAACGATCGAGCTGTGTTCTTGTGCTATGAACATGTCATCTTTGAAGATCAGCCCACTCTTCTGCCCTTCACAGCAGCTTTCCACACGATCCTGCCAGTGAGTTTCCCCAGCAAGCCATAGTCTGTTCTTCTGAAGTCCAAGGTCTGCTATTTTCCTTCCTCAGTTCTGTTATGAGTCTTAAATTCACCATCTCACAGTTGCCTCAGCTAAGGCTGCTGCAGACTTTGTCTCCCTGGGCCAGATCATTCTTGTTTGTGAGTAATAGATCAGAATGCCTCCCTGATTTGGCTCATTGCTTGCTTGGAACTAAAGAAATGTTCTTGATGTCTGGCATCTCCTGGATTGCTTGTAGCCTGCCAAGCTGCTCTTTGTGAGTATGTAGGAATGGTTAAGCTATTTACTAGATGTTCATTATCATTAACTTCCTTAGGCTGTGTCATCTTTAATGTCATACCAGATTAACTGTATTTCTGATCCCTTTTTTCCCATGTATTCAGATCTGAGATCCCCATTAATGCCTTTTTAAGGATCAAATTCCATGGTATTTGACCATGTGATCTCACAATACATACCTCTACTCCTCTCTGAAATCATCATCCACAGCTTTCCATACAATTTCATGCTCTTCCCTGGTAGAGTTCTTGCTCCAGCCACCTGTTTTGGTTTGTTTTGTTCTTCCTCTAAATGTGTTCAGGGGCTTGTCATGCCTGAGAAAGATTACCTCCAGTATTATGGATTCCATTCATTGCTTCCGTTATCTTTTGTCCTTGTAGTAAGAATAGATTTTTAAAATGCATTTATCCAGGAATGTGTTCATAGCATGCTTCATTTGCAAAATTAAAGACTCGAGGACCTTGCATGTTTTTAGGATTTGTCAGAGATCAGAATTTAACTGGTTTCCCTTACAGATTCTCATAACTGCCAACAAGATACATAATAGTCACAGCTTATGTACTGAATGTTGTACCAGAGGATACCTGAACAGAGCATCTTAGACATGATTTCAGGAAGTGTAGTGAACACCGAAAAGCACTTTGAGATGGCCAGCAGTTACATACACATACACAGACTTGAATCAATGGAATAGATGAGTGGACCTGAAGTCATACCTTTGCATGATCTGCAGTTGTACATGAATGTTGTGTTCCTTGCCATTTGACTGCTGCTGAACTCTCCAGCTGTGTAGGAGCAGGCTGCAGCCTCAGTGCTTTTGTGTGTACCAAGTATTCTACCTCTGCACAACATTCCCAGAGTCTTCCCATGAGCTTGTGAGTGATTATTAGAGGTGTGAAATGACAATCAGGAAATCCAGAAGACTTTTCAGTTGTTACTGTTAGAGGTGTAATGATTTCCAAAGAATAATGAAAGGGTATATTGAAAGGGACTGAAGATTTCAAGAAAGCTCTATAAACATTTAAATGAAAATAACCTGTTTTTACTTTCAGTGAAAAATGTTAGAGAAAATTCTTGTACTCTGGTAATACATGCATTATGACAACTTCTTTTTGATTTGTTTTAGATGAGAAGATAGTGGAAAAAATCCGGGCTTTACAAATGAAAGCTGAAGACTATGATGTTGTTAAGGTGATTGGAAGAGGGGCTTTTGGAGAAGTGCAGCTGGTAAGAATGTAGTGATTTAATGTTCAACAAGACTTACAGCTCTAGCCAAAGCCTTCCTTGCTTTTCCATGATTTATATCTAAAAATGCATTCTTACAAAGAGTGTTATTTTATTGCGTTGTGAGGCCATTTCTGTGCATAGTAGACAGTACATCTGAGTTTAAAATGTCATGGATTGGAAGGGAAGGACTTGGGAAACAGTTTGCTGTCCCTTGATCAAAATTGAAAAGACAGTTCATGGCAATTCTAAATTGGTTTTTGGCCACAAGCATCACTGTATAATAATGTCTGAAACCTTCCTATGAAAGAGCAAATGAGTAGTGTGACAAAAGAATTTTGTTTTGCTCTTATAATTGTGATGCTTGAATTGTATTTAATTGACATGACTCATGGGATTTTTAAAAGATACTTTTCTTAACATTGTCCCCTCAACATTGTATGCTATATAATATCTAAAGTAAGAATGGGATTGCTTTTATAATTTTTATTGAAGAGAAATTATATTTTTTTTTAAAAAATTAAACTACAAAAAATAATTTGGGGTATCCTACATATTCTGATTTTAATTGAATTTCAGTTTTCCTCAGGCTTCCAGATCATACTGTGAGCTAAGTGACACAAAAATGTGAACATATGTATAAGATAGATGGCTTGATATGTCAGTTTTGAGATAAGCCTTAGATGTAAGCACCAAATAGAATCTAGATTGGAAACACCAGGGATAAGTTATCACGAGCTAACAGATAACTGTGCACCAGCTGATTCCAGATAATTCTCTGTGTAAGCATTTTTAGAGGAAGAGGCATGTAGAACAAGTAAGTGGAAAGGGGAGCAACTGATTTGCAGCAGTTGAAGCTTGTTATCTTGTTATCACAAGGTAACAAAAATTAGCCTTTTGCTTCTGTTTTTTGCCATGGAACTGACATTTTACTGTTCTGGGCTAATTTTGCACTAGGAAGCTGAGAAAATAATATTATCTTGTAATACATAACTATTTTGGAAAATACAAAGATGTGTTGGAGTTTTGTTGAGGAATGTGGCAAGACCTAAACTGTGAAGTGCTTAGAGAAGGTACAGAGTATATAGTGGCAATAAATTTATGATCATTTATAAAATTATTTCCATGTTAGTGTTGGTGAAATTCATTGGAACTGGCGAATAAAACCTAAAACTAGCCTAAAACTGTGACTCGCCTAAAACTATTTGTATGACTGATGAGTAATTTGCGAATTTAGATATGATTAGTGTGGCTCATAGCAACATGTAATCAGCAATTTTTATTCATTTATGTAATTTTTTGAGGCACTTTCATCCAGGTCTGGTAACGTGAGAACATATCACCCTCTTCCCTATTTCTGTCTGGGTCATTGGCACTTTGTTTTTATCCAGGAGACTATAAGAAGTATGAAGTGGAGTATTGTAAAAAAATCTCCACTTTTTAACAATACTTTAAAGAATTAATATTAACCTTCAGGAGAGCCTTACTTATGTGTGAAAGGGGTGTTGCAGGGAGCTTTTTAAGGAAGAAATCTACTCCTTGTTTTTTCACTGAGAGACACACCAAATGGTTTGGTTAAGTCTTCTATTAGATGTTTTTATCTATATATATTCGCTTGTAGCAGCACACAGAGACTTTGTATATGAAGTCAATGAAAAGTCGTAAGGAGGAGCAGAGTTCCTTGCCCATTTGTTGAGGGGCGGGGGGTGAAACGAAAAAGAGAAGATTCCAATAGGAGAAGCTGTGCTTTTTTTGGATGTCACACTCATATGTTTGCTGGAAGGATCCAAGAGAATTGTATTTTTGATGTGCTTCAAAAATGAAAATACATGTGTTTTTTATGTGTACTTCTAAGAACAGAAAGGTTTTTCTAAATAAGTCTCATTTCTTTTTAACATTTCAAATACAAGTTCTTGATTTGTTCTTTTAAGTATAGGTTAAAATAATAATGTTATGCAGTCTCACAGCTAAAAAGCAATGGGCTAATAAATACAGTTGCAGATCTGAACTAATATTAGTTGATGTTGTGGACAGACATACCTACCTGATTTTTTGCCTCACAAGGTATGATACAAGTTTAAACTATTGAGCTAAGCTCTATCTATTTCTATTCCATTCAAAATGTTAACACCACTGTTGCAGATGATGGATTTGCAGTAAACAAAATATTTTGCAATACTTTCTGTGATCAAAATAGAAATTTGCTTCAGTGGGGACTCAATGCAGAAAGAACCATAAATAAAACATGATTAGCTATGTGAGTTGGATTAAAAATGAATGTTGTGTTATCCCTATGTGCTGTTTTGCATAGGTATTTGTAGCACAAATCTTTTTTGTAAGTTTCTAATGGTTGTATTAGTGCACTTATTTTTTGACTCATCGTGTTTACAGCATAAAGTAGGCAGCTATGACCTCCTTCATTTAATTTTATTTGCCCTGAGTCTCTGCTCCAGTATAGCATTTTCTTATTAAGTAGTGTGGAGTGATCAGCTTTCCAGGTTCTTTCAAAAGAAGGGAAACAACTCTACTGTTGTGTCTTACAGCTAAGTTGTTCTTAAAAAGCCTCACTTTTCCCCTTTCCTCTCCCCTCCAAAAAATTAAAAAATTCAGTCCAGTAAAAAGAGATCAGATGACTCTGGTCTGAGCATCTGACTCTGGTGGAAAAACAATTTCCTCATAGCTCCAGAAGTATAAAACTCTACACTTGAGCTCTGGCCTCTGGTTTTACTGGGTCTTTAGTGATAGTGCAGGCTAAGAAAATAATTGCTAGCTGCCAGATCACTTCTTATTTTTATGCAGTGCCTTGAATAAAAGTGACTGGTGTTTGGGCAGACTGAAAAATTGAATTATGGTGCTTAATATGTTACTTGTGGTTTATGCAGAAACAGTAATTTATGAAAGCACATCCTGATTACCTCTTGTTTGTTTTTATTTGAGGAAAAGTCCATTGAATTTGAAATTTAAACTTATCCTTACTTGTTTCTCCCATGTCTAACCGTGAAGGACTATAATGTTGCAGTGATGCAACAGACTGACCTGATGATGTACTGGGTGACAAAACTAAAGCAAAGCTAATGTTTTCTTGTGTTTGGGTGCTTAAGGACAGCCTGGATAGTGTAAAGGATGGTCTTTACTGTGTGATTTCTTTGTCTTGTAAAGCAGCAGTTGTCATGGCCTATGTAAACAGTTGCTGGTTTATTTTTTCCATTAAGTGCTTTCTTCATCAGGTTTAGTTCCCCATCCACTGCTGATGTACAACTCTGTAGTAAAGCAGATAAAGAAGGTCATGATTTATTACCTGAAAATTTTTCAGGACATGAACTTCAGTACCTTATCCATAGTAATTTCTTATGGCTCTATTAAGTATTTAAGGATACTTGTGATTACTTCAAGCCTTAGAGTTTGTTTCAAAACTCCACTTTAGGATCTTAATTTTCTTTTAATCATAAAAGAGTGTCATTGCCAATTCAATTGCATATTCAAATCTGATAATTTCAAATGGATATGTTACTTTACCTACAGTGTGTCTTCTCCTGTGAATGCTGTAGAAATTATGGATGCATTTTGTGTGTTCTCATTTATTGAAAGTTTTAGATTGTTAAAGCAGAGTAGAGTGAAATTCTTTCTCTTAGTGCATTTTCATGAGTTAAATGAGGCCATGTTACTCAGTACTAATGGCATGAAGGGATTTTCCTACCTATTTTGAGAGTTATTGTGGTGAGCAGCAGTTTAAATTTGGCAGGTCGTTTTAACAGTTGGAAGAAATTGAAACATCATGACAGTTTAATACATGAATAATCTGCTCTATGAGCCAATATCTGTATGTACAAATATAGCTCTGGGTAGAGAGTACAGTGACTAGCAGCTAAAAGGGCTGTCTCCAGGGGCCATGGTGGTGAGAGGAGGGGTAATATCAGCGGTAGGTCTGTTCACCTCCCAGGTGTGCCCAGACCCAGTTTTTGGGTGTGCCAGTATACTAGTTACTGCTTTGGTTCCTTGATTTTTGTACAGCGAAAGAACCTGTCTTGACATTTGCTCAAGAAATAAGTTAGCCAGCTAATAAGCTGTTGGCACTGCTTTAGAAAGCTGCGCAAGCTGTGATTTTGGGTCCCCCAACCCCTGTCTGCCTTGCCTCTCCTGTGCATGAGCTTGTTTCAGGCTCTGCTGACACTTAGAATTTTTTCCCCAAATGGTGGGAGGCAGTTCTTTGAAATGAAGGCAGCTACACTAACTGCACCTGAGCAAGAGCACACAGCCCTTTTAGGACTTCTAAACTACTAAATACATTGCAGAGCTATACGTGAACTTTCACAAACAAAGCATCTTCAAATAATATCTTTTTGAGGCTTCTGGTCTTTGTGTTTCTTCCAGTTTTGGGCAGGATCACAAGAGCTCCACTTTGTGGAGTATAGTTTGTGGCATACCACCAAGTCTTTGTAAATAATCCCATGTAGGATTAGTAAATGGGAAGGAGTTAATTTTCAAAATCCTTTTTTTAGGACACCTTCACTGGCTGACTAATGGCAAATATCTTAAAATATGCTTATACAGTTGTTAATGCACGTAGGTAACGTCTTCTTATTCTGGTGTTAGGCTGGAGGTTTTTTGATCGAGCTGTACAGAAGGTGTTAGTTATGCAAGATACTAATAATAATACCTTTGCACCTGTATCTTGAAAGCAAAAAGCCCCAATTGCAAGAACAGTAAGTTCTTAAATAGTCCTCTTTCTTTCATGTTCTCACTCTTCCAAGATTAACCCCTCCACTTGATGCTTCTTCTGTTCCTGTAGCAATATTAATTTGTACAGCTACTCTGGAGCAGGAGACTCCCAGATTTGTAGGGTGAATAGGTGCCTCTCTGAAACTTTGCACTGCAGACATAGAGGACCTGAAACATTTACAACTGTTCAGAAAAAACCTCTTAAACATTCTTTAAAGTAGCATAATTAAACTGATGCAAAGCTAAGAGGTTGGGAGATCTGCTTTATTTTACTAAATGTGAGGTTTTAAAAAACACCAGAAAATCATAACTTCTATTTCTGGTGCATTTCACAGATTTCACAAATAGATTTCAGAAGTTAGTCCACTGAATTTTTTATTTTAACAGGAAGAAAAATATGCAAAAAATGAAGGTGCAGTTAATTTGGTTTTTTTCCTCCGACATTTTACAGCTGAGTTGTTCTTACATTGATTTCTGTAAGGAACACTCATGAACATTACAAACCTGATCCTTTAGTAGTTGTTTAAAAAAGTAGTATAAATTTCATGTTGTTTAATTAGCAGAGTATTGACTGCAGGATTTGATTTCATGTCTGCATTTAGATGAAATTTTCCAAAATGTTTTCAAATTTTGTCATAAAAGTTTTAACTCTAGTTTTCCAACAAGGTTTATGTTACTCATTTTGCACCATTTAGATTTTAATCAATTTAAGAATCATTTAGGAAAATAAATAGGGGCAGTCTTTTTTGTGGTGCAAAATAAAAGCAGACAGAGGCTGAAGTAGACTGCTTGCAGAATTTCTGACATGCATGAATTCAATGGTGAAACACTGTTCAGAACAAGAAAATACACAATGAAACTTTTAATAGAGGAATAGCATTTCCTTTTTCTTCTGTGAATAGAATAATTCCATCTTTTCAGTATTCTGTGTGATTTGAAGTAGGCACCTTCACTCAGAAAGTGTTTAGAGCGGTCTAGTTCTTTAGAGAAAGGCAGTACTTTCCTCATTCTGAGTTTTGGGTTTGGGTTGAGTTGTTTTGGTTGTTTTTGGGTTTTTTTTTCAGTTGTTACAGACTTATGTTGGTGCATCTTCAAGGAACCAGGCCCCTCCTAAGAGCTCCTGCAGCCCCGAGGCAGGTCCTGCTCGTGGCCCGCAGCTCCTCTGCTGGGGTTGCAGTGGCAGCTGCAACCACTGTCCAGGCTCTGGCATCTCTTCCTTCACTTGGCATCCTTCTTGTTCCATCCCTGCTGTGGTGGTTTTTTTGAGCAGCTGTTAAGCTTTGCCTTCCAGGTTTGGAAGTTCTCAAGTCCTTACTGTGTAAAAAATCAGGTGTATGAAGACCTGGAGGCATCCCATGCCAGAAGGCAGTTCGCTCGTAGCAGAAACGCTCTGTGCTGGTGTTCAGGCTTTTGATGAGGCATTTAAAAAAAGTTGGTTCACTTCTTTCTCAACCAACAGGTTCGCCATAAAATGACACAGAAAGTTTATGCAATGAAGCTACTTAGTAAATTCGAAATGATCAAGAGATCAGATTCAGCCTTTTTCTGGGAAGAAAGAGATATCATGGCCTTCGCCAACAGTCCGTGGGTGGTTCAGGTAAGGAAGATGTGTAAGAGTAAAATATTAATAGTAACAACAGCATTAATAATGTTGATGTAATAAATATTTCCCAGTCTTGATCTGGTTTTGAATTTACATCTAATCACAATTCACAGCTTAGGTTCAGATTTTTGGTTTTTAAAAATTAAATTTTTTCAGGAATTTCACTGAGTTTTGAGTGTTTGGCTATGTTAGAAAGTAGATTAATTTACATTTTAGTCACTTGTGACTAAACAGATTTTTGAAATACCTATGTAATTATTTGGAATAATAGGGAATTTATCTGTCCAACTAAGAAAAAAAATCTGTATAGAAATGTAGAAATGTTAGTATTTTTCCAGCCTTTCCTCCTGCTACAGTCAGTTAATCACAGGCAGTAACTCAAGAGTGATTTAAATAGTCACTGTCTTTTCAGCAGCAATTTGGTATATGGGTAAGTGTGCACCCCTGGTCTCCTGCAGGATTGGAGGTTGTGGCAGTGGTTTGCTTGGAACCATCTACTGTTGGGTGGTGATCCCAGCTTGGGACTAATATCCAGCTCATGGAGAGTGGGCTGCTTCAGTTGTCTTGCACCATTGCTCGCAGCTGTCTCCTGACATGTATCATCATGATGTTGTAATGTGAATTATGCCTTTGGGAAGAATCAGAACTAGATGTTGCTGTTCGTTGTAACTGGTAAATTACACCAGTTCATAAAAGAGTGGTGAAAGCATGTGCTTGGAGAAGCTGTTAGTACGTCATTTTGTTAAATAATTAATACATTTAAATGCTCCTAGGTATATTGCCAGGCTTCTCTATATTTAATAAGACTGGATTAAGCTTTCCATATATTCTTCATAGCACTTTACCTCATGTATGCAAGAAATGTTTTACAATGTTTTTTACTTACATGTTTTGTTCTTTGAGCACATTTTGTGCTCCTGCCCATATTCAGCAGAAATACTTAATGAAACAGGTTATTGATATATATATTTTTTATTATTATTTACTTATTGTGTTCTTTGTTCTAGTAACAGTAGTTGTCAGGAATTATTTTTATTTTTCACATGCAGTTGAACAAGAAACGCATGATACGGATTTTCAAAGGAAAGTGTCACAAACAGGATATAAATGTATGTCTGTATTTGTAAATAGCAATGAACAAAGATGTAGTTGCAATTGTGCCTTCTGTGATAAAGTGTATTAACTGATATAGTTAGTAATGTGGTCCAGTGGCATAGGACATTGAGCTGATTTAAAGAAAATGCAGCTCCTGTTCAGAGGTAGAAACTGGAATAGATCACACTGCTTCTCTGTCTCTTGTTTTTACTGTGAAAAACAAATGAAACCAAAGCCCTAGATAATTTAAATTTTAGTGAAATCTCTTGAGGGCAATAACATAAGTGCTGTATGAAGACATAGTGCTGTTATTTATTATTGTGTAATATTAATATCTTTACATGTGAGAATGCAGAGATTATTTTCGATTTTAATTTAGACTTTAATGACCAAATGCATTATCTTAGTATATAATGCATATATTATCCATTTGTGGAAACAAATACAATGCAATATATATGCATTAAAATGTATATTTCTAATCTAGGTCTTCTCTCACTAATTACATAATTAATTTTAATGTAAAGGTCAAATCTCCATATTAACGTGCCTGCCTTTCATGGTTCCTCATCCTTCACAGATGAGCCCTGATTTTAACTTCCTTCTTTCCACACATCCTGTTCTTCAATAGCCTTTCAATTTTCTGTGTGTAGCTTAGAGATGTGAATTATTTTAGAATTTAAGGTAGAGAAACAGTGTTCTCTGAAAAATAACATGAGAGTTTCGGAGACTTTTTCACACCAGGCATTGAACATTTGATAGTAATGCTTTTTGATGGCTTGGGCTGGTGATTGCTGGGTGAGATCTCTAAAACTGCAGCACTGTAGGTCTGAAATACATTTTAAAGAGACTGAACTTACTTTCACTGTGATGCCACTAGGAAACATACTGACTCAACCTATACCAGATCAGTATTTTATTGTTAAGGATAATTTCTTTGTATAGTGTTGTAGTTGTAAGTAACATTTTTTCTCTGCATGTGTTGATTTAGGACAAAATCAGTAATGAAAACGTACAGAGATAAGAAGTTTATAATACAGGGGATTTAGGAACAGTCTAAGTTGCTGCTCACTGTTGACCTATTTTAAAATCAGTACGTGATGCTCCCTTTCTCATATTTGATAGTTTGCATTTTGACTGTCATATGTTTTAATGCCAAGAAACATGGAGACATGATATATACATCTTCTCAAGTTTAATGAACTTTCAAGGCAAAGGGCTTTATTCTTTTTCGTAGCTGTCTCTGAAAAGTTATTGCATTTTTTCCTTTCTTTTTCATTTTAATGTTGCAGCTGTTTTGTGCCTTTCAAGATGACAAATACTTGTACATGGTAATGGAATACATGCCAGGTGGAGATCTTGTAAACCTTATGAGCAATTACGATGTGCCTGAGAAATGGGCCAAGTTCTACACAGCCGAAGTTGTTCTTGCTCTCGATGCAATTCACTCCATGGGCTTGATACACAGAGATGTGAAGCCTGACAATATGCTTTTAGATAAACATGGGCATCTGAAGCTGGCAGACTTTGGCACTTGCATGAAAATGGATGAAGTAAGTATGCAACTGAATAATTTCTATAACTGTAATTCTAAGGTTACTTTTTTATTTTACCAAAGGAATAGTCATTAAATGGTCTACCAGGTTAGAAAGCTGTTTCTTGTTTCCTAGTTTTAAATATAAGAGTACTTTAAATAGTGCAACGTTTTCTGTAATAAACCGTTCTGTTGCACGGAAGAAGGATGTAAACTTGCTTTTTGTTATTTCTGAAGGCATGTGTGTTTATGAATTTCTGAAGTTCACTTCTTTGCCAAATGTCTGAAAAGCTTATGAGATAACTCACAGTTTCAACATTAGTAACCTTGGAACCGTTTGTAAACTGACATTTTTCTGTAAATTGAATTTTTTTATGGGCAAGATACAGTCCCTGTTTTTTTCCTGTGTCTAATTGTTCTCGTAGCATCCTCTAGTGGTCATTCAAATGAGATGTCAGTAAGGCAGCAGTGATACGTGATACATTCATTAAAATTTGTTAGCTGTTTGTGAAGATGTCATGCATTTTAATTGTCCAGATTTTACCATGTACAGTCAAATACAGTTTTCTAGTGAGATTGTATAGGAATATTTGTTTAACATGATGTAATACTTTACATTATCATATTATTATTTTGTAGTTTGCACTCTAAAAATCTTCCCTGACAAACAGTGTTATGCTGTAAATTACAGAATAAATTCTTTCTGTGAAAAATCATAACAGATTCTAAAAAAACCCCTTGTATAAATGTGTGTTCTGATTTGCCTGACCTTCGAAAGGTTTTTGTATTAATATTGGCTAGGGTAATTTTTGTGTTTTGTTTTGGCAGTGCTTGATATAATTTCTGCAATTGACTTAACTTGCATTTGCATCATTAAGTTAATGTCTTTTCAGCTGTATCTAAAAGGACTGTCTCTGGTTAGGTTGTTTTTTCACATTACAATACATAACTTCCATTGCACAACTGCAGATGTTTATTGAAATTTAGTCTATTTAGTTTTGCTGATATTGTAATACCTTGTTATTCTAAAGCCAGAGAGAATGTTTACCTTGTTTACTTTGATGATTTACTTGCCTATATTCTAGGGGACAGCATTTACTTTCATTGAAAAAATCAAGAATAGCACTCTTACAGTCAATAGATTGTACATCTGAAGGGAATCTCACTATCTGAAGAGGCAATTACAAAGCAGCAGACAGTTCATAAAATAAATCTACAACGAAAGGGTGACCCTCCATGCTCTTTTAGAGAACCCAGAAATGGTGGACATAGGCCTTTTTTTCCATTTTCTTTTTTTGCTATTGTTGTTAAAAAAATTGAATACTAAAATGTGGATGATGATACTGTAAATGTGAGAAATGCATATTTCTCATAAAGAGTTACTCTTGTAAAGAACTTGGACTGGGCATCATCAGTGGACTTCTTTAACTAAAGTTAATATTTTAACAGATTACATTTTGAGTTCTTCATGTTTCTCAGACTCAGTGGAATGGCAAAAATTTTTTCTACAGGAAGCTTTAGAAGTTGGGAGGCTCTGGATTGCCTCCAAATCTCATGCTACTTCTTACAAAACATGAACACATCCCAGCTGTGTAAATATAATACTGGTGTTGGCAGGCTGATTTCTAGAAAATATATACTTGCCCAATACTTTTTTTTTCCTCAATCTGGATTTCTTTTAGCAGTTGTGCACATTACCATCTTCCTTATGCTGTTCATTGTCCAGGAAAATTCTGCTGCAGTTTGGTTAGAGATTTTTCTGACCATTGCAGTGGAATTGAAAATAGTATTCACTTAAGTCTGCCAGGCCAGACCTGACACTAGAAGCAGAGTTTCTCCATATCACTATGTGAAAAGAGTTGCTGGTAAGTGTTTTAGTGAATTTTTTTTCCTAGCATAAAAGGAACTCTTCTGTTTATTTAACTCAGTTATGATGATCTGGGGGGTTGTGATGTTGGGTTGGGGTTTTTGGGTTTTGGTTGGTTGGTTTTTGGGTTTTGTTGTTTTTGTTGTTTTGTTTGTTTGTTTTGTTTGTTTTTTGTTTGTTTTGGGGTTTGGGGGTTTTTTGTTTGTTTGTTTGGGTTGGTTGGGATTTTTTAAATTTGTTGTCTTTCTTAAAATCTGCAACAAGGTGAGTTTTTCTATTTTTTAATAAAGAATTAAGTTGGCCTCCGAAGTTTAATAGAAATTATGGTTCTCTTTTGGTATTTAGGTATGATAAAGTAGATCAGAAAAGGTTTCACTAGGTGTCCAGTCTTCAGGTTTTCTGTAGGAAACAAGGCAGTCATTGACTTAGGGTAGGTATTGTAGGGTCAGGAGCAGCCACTGCTGCCAGGCTTCATACACAGCACTGTCCTGTGCTGTCTGAGCTGTCAGAAGAGCACAGGTTAAGAGGATACCTGTTGAAAACAGATGTGACCAAAAGGAGTGTTTACCATTTGGGATTATTGCCTCAGTTCAGGCAGTTCAGCTGAAAGAAGCAGCATGTTCCTGCTTTTAGAACTGAACTTCTTTCTCACTGAGCCTTGTCCAAGACTGCAGGGTCTGTCTTGCTCCACTGCATTGTCTGCAGCACACTGCACGAGCCTCTGTGCAGTGTTAACACCTAATATGTGCTATCCTAATGCCTCCATACAAGCATTCTCCAGCTCTTGTTTACTGGAAGGAATTTCATGAGGAAGTCAAAGCTTGATTGTCAACCTTGATTCTAGATAGAGAGACCTACTTCAGGGCTGATGGAGATAATTCTGAAGATGAAACCTGAATTGCTTTGTTTTCAACAATAAAATAGTGCTGAATAATGCTAGGAGACACTGCAGCCTCACTGCCAGGTTGTCATGAGCCTTGAGAACATACTGTGTCTCCTTAAAATTGTGCACTGTACATCTCTCACAGAGCTGCAGGAGATGAGTTCCAAGATCTACCTTTATCTTTTGAGGTGATGAGGAAAGTTTCAGGTAAAACACTGGCTTGAGACTCTCAACAGGTAGCTTTGTATGAGAACTGTTATAGTAAGTGTGCTATTCAGACATAAAACAGAGGCTTAGTATTGCAAATACAGGAGTAATGTGTTGTCCAGAGAAAACAGCATCCTTTAGGTCTCTTCAGAATGTAGGGACTGCCAAGGTGCTGTGTACTGCACAGAGAGGACATCTCTGTCTACTTGCCTTGGATGCCACAGACATAGAAGTGAGTCTGATTGGTAGTATTAAAAGTAAACAGTACTTAGAAGTACAGACAAAGCAACTCTCAAGTTCTCCGAAACAACAAAAGTTTAAATGAGGAACAGAAGTCTGGGAATACTGTATTCAGGTGACAATGGTCCAGCCTCCACAGGAACATGGTAGAATCCCTGTTACTGCAGTTTTTTGTGATAGAGTTGATCAAGGTGCTAGATAATCTTACATAGGCTGCTTTTCCCACAACACGTTGGGTCAGATGATCTTTCAAGGTCCCTTCCAAGCCAGGCTGTTCTGTGATCTGTGAGTGCCTTTTTAGATTAGTTCCTGAGACAGAAGGTAGAGAGTTCTATGGGGAGTAGGTACAACTAGCTCCATGTGCTTCAGAAAGGTATGGTCCATTGACAAACTGATGTTAGCATGCAGGGCCCTTTTTACTGTAGAAATATTTTTTTGTTTTACTGTTCAGTTCTTTGGCATCTTGTCTGAAAACTTAAGGTGTTATTACATGGAGTTCTTTTAACATCTGTAACATCATTGGAAAGAACTTTCCTTGTTGCTACATACCCATCAGAGCTGGGTAGGTCTGCCTTGTTTTGGCACAGCCTTTGCTTTGTTTGCTTAAAACTTCATACAATATCAACACATGTAACATATTAAAAAAGTGTTCTTGCTTTGCTGTATTAATTACAGAGGGATGGAAAGTGGGGTGTTATTAAGTGCTTAGGTGTTGAGGTGATGAGGCTGTGACTGAAAATGCAGTCTTCAGAGAAATCTTTCAGAACTCTTTTGTTTACTTTGGTTTTTAGAGTCTCCTTATCCAGGGAAGGATTCGTGTGGCTTCAGCCACTCTTGACTGAGCAAAATTTTCAGACTTCTTGTAATTTTATATTTGATTAAGGAAGACATAGATGCACGCCAGCGTTGGGAGCCTCATTAAGATGCCACAGTCCTACCAGATGAGCAGAATCCCATAACCCTAGAACAATCCCTCCTGTGCTCAAAGCAAAGAGAGGCTTAAGCTTCAGAGAAGACATGTAGGTTAGTGCACAGTGCTGTTACAAGCAGGATATTCAAATAGTGGTTCCTGCCATGTGCCAGATCCATTTTTGAATGCTCTCAGCCTTAAATTTCTGGAGCCTTTGGGCTTTAGTTTATTTCCCAGTGCTAAAATGAGTTTGTCTATATTTTTCTTTGCTCAATGAATGCATTAGGTCTTCTGACAAGAGTTAACTGCATTTTCTTATCCCAGAACGAATGTTATGTGCTATCTCATCCATAGTATAGAAGGCAAAAGTTAACCAGCTCTTCATCCTGGAACTCAGAAGTTAAAACTTCTTTAGGTTGAGCATGGAGTCCTAGAAGATTGTAGGCATTTGCCAGGGCAACATTTTAAGTAGGTCTCCACAGTATCTAGTCATCCCTTTAGTTTTTGTCTGCTGGTTCATGACTCTGGATTCTGGTTTAGTACAGAAATAAAAGCTTTTGACAGTTCATGTTGTGTATGAAAAGGAATATTTAATGTGGTGTGTACGTTAGTACAGTTTCCAAAGCAAAAATGCTTCTCTTATTTTCTTTAAATATTTTTTTTTTTGTTTTAGTTGTTGCTATTAATATTCTGTATTAATATTTAATACATATTGCAGTTCATGCTGATGGCAGAATGCATGAAGAACTTTGTAAGATGGCTGAGATAAGATTTCGGATTGAGAAACAGAATAAAAGATGAGTGTATTTTTGGTACCTCTCCAACTTCATCCAGGATTTAATTTCATTCATCCATCTGGTCTCTCAGGAGTGAATGCAGTGAATTTGACTGAAGGAAACGAGCCTTATAACTCTGAACCAGAATGCTGGCAGATCTGGTTGATGCTTTTGCATCACTTAGCCCCTGTATTTTTAGTGTCTCAGCATGAAGCAAAGGCAATGAATCACTCCATTAAGATAACTGTGGTAATATGTTAATTAAAAGAAATTTTTAAAAAAGTTTTCATATTCTTCAAAAATACCTTTTCCTTTCATTCTTCTTCCTATCTTTAATTAAAAAACAAAGAGTAACTATAAAAATTTAACTATAGCTTGATTTATGGTCTGAATTAGGCAAATTTGTTGTGTATCTACTATGTAGGACCTAGAATTCATAACTTGTTAAACTTATTCTAAAGTTTGTGCCTGAATTCAATGATATAAGGAGCAGTCTGACATGGTAAGTAGCTTCATATTGAAACCAATAGTAAAAATAATAAAATTGGTCCATTTTGGAAAGATGTAGTCAAGAGAAATCACTAAGAAGTAGCATGTTACCAGAAGATGTCATTTCAGTCCATATTGTTTATTGAAGAAAAAAAGTCTTTCACACACACTCCTCAAACCAAATATTTTAGGCTGTATTTTTTGTGGTTTTCTGCTCTACTAATAGGTGAATTTTTTAAAGACTCTGAAGTGTTTTGAACTGAGCTGTTTGTGTTCCTGCTGTTGCACAGACAGGAATGGTGCGCTGCGACACGGCCGTGGGGACGCCCGACTACATATCCCCCGAAGTGCTGAAATCACAGGGGGGTGATGGTTACTATGGACGGGAATGTGACTGGTGGTCTGTAGGGGTGTTCCTTTTTGAGATGTTAGTTGGTAAGTCATGATTTCTTCTGCTAATGAGATTATCACTGAGTCCTTGCTGTGCCTTTAGCTGTGCTTTGCCACTCAGGGGCTGGTTGTACCTAACAACTTGTGACTTTTGGCTGCTGCTGTGGCTTCATTCCTGTTCTCTTTGCTCTCTGTCACTCTCATGCTGCGACAGCTGTTTGCGTGCTTGCTCAGTGATTAGTTCCCCAACTCAGTTCAGCTTAAAACTAATTCTTAGAATAGTTTTAACTGAGGTCAGCTACCTTACCAACTCGTGAACATTTGTGCCACCTCAGGCAGTTATGAGTTTTCAGCGACACAGAGTGAGAAAGGAATGAAAAGGGCAGGACTGTCATTTTCTTTTCTTCTCTTTTTTCTACAGCATGTCAGTGTCTTCTGTTAGGTCAAAATATGGAAGTATGGCTTGATTCTTTCTTTTATGCTTGAGTCAGGATTTTCCAGTAAAATACACTGGACTGCTATGGCAACACACATAGAAGATAATCTGTTAAGGAGATGAGTCATCTGCATCTTCTGATACAGTGAGGGATCAGTATTATGGTCTGGTAGCAAAATACTAATTATAGAAGGATGGAATTGAGTATATAATTATTAAAAATCCAAATCAGCATGTTCTGGTAATATTGCAGATTTGATGTTTCTGGTATCCTGAGCCAGGAAAGAAATTTGGATATATAATGCTACTACAATTTCTATGTCTTTCAGAATTAAAAAGTATTTTGGCTTTTGAAAAGTGCGGTTTATAATTAATAGTCTGTCATGAACAATTTTAGCAATAAATAAAATAATTCAGTTATATAAAATATTTGTCCATAATTCTCAGAGTCTTTCGTTTTTTTCCTCATGTATCTAGGGCGGAAATATTACTTAATTTCTCCATATCCCACACTATGGTAAAATGTAACTATTTTTGACTGTGTTCACATATCAGATTCTGCCTATGCTCTTCTAAAACTTTGCACTTCAAAGAGAGCACAGAAAGCAGTCGGTTGTTGCAGTTTTAGTAAAGTCACGGTACTAATGAAAATGGTAATTTTATTATGAAAATTAAAATTTTATTGTGCTCCTAACTATAAGGTAAAATGTTGGTCACAGGATGAATCCTAACAACAGTCAGTTACTTCACATAGTTCTGAGGTGTGGCCAAAATCAAAGCTGTTTCTGAGACAGAAGACAACTGGGAAGAGGAAGATTGGGAAAGAGGGAGGCAGCAGCGATACCAGTGATCCCTGCCTGCAGTTCACTGGCATTGCACTCCAGTGAATTTACTAAAAGTCTAGAAGTTTAGTTCAAGCTGGTGTGTAGTAATTCCTTATTCTGCAATAAAATGGTAAATAGGATCATTGCCTTTATATTCTTTTGAAAGCAGAACAATTTCTGTGCATGGGTCGGTCTGTACATCTATTCATGTACCTGGCTTGTGAAATGCTCAGTTTCTTGTTGGAAGGTTGTAGCCAGCGAGGCTGTCCAGCCAGGTGATCCCTGCCTGCACACTGCACACCAGGGAAGAACCTAGCCCACAGTGTTGGTCACCTTCTCTGTTAAGCCTATGGATTAGCTGGGAGAAAGGATTTCAGTAAAAGTTGCAGGTTCTTGACTGCAGACCCAAACCCTCTGTATGTTCAGAATGTTGTCGGTTAATTTGAGTGTCAGTTGCCTTTATTGCTGCCGATTCTTTTCACTTGTCCCAGTTTTACCTTAAGTCTGGTTCTTTGCAAATATCTCTAAAGCCTATGCTGCAAACTGCTGGATGAGAAAGGTCTATGATTTTAAAAGCCACTTGCCATGGTACCGTAGGCACTGAAGCTAACGTAATTTGTTAATCAACACGATTTCTTAATACGGCTTTAACAGTGCAGTAGCACACTGGGAAGGCTCCTGCTCAGAGCTGACATGCCTTGGGTAGAGTAGACCTGCATACCTCTGAAATGATCTTCAGAGAGCTTTGGTGGAGTCTTTCCAACAAATGTGCATTAACAAATCTTTAATGAGTTTTGGTCCGTTTTACCCGAGGAGTGTTTAAAGATGGGGATTTATGTGGGTGTCAGTCATCATGCCAGTTAGAAACCACAGTGAGAGTCTTCAGGTAGAACAAAAGATGTAATTCACTGGGCATAATTTTAGTAGTGATAGGCAGGATGAAAAGTGGTGTGGTTGTTAATACAGGCGTTTTAGGGAAGGAATATTTTTAATAATATCCATTATTTTGTACCCTGCATTTTAATTTTACTGTTTTGGTTCTTTTTAAATAAAAGACTACTTTAGGTAAACTGCTTGTAGACTGAATATCTTTCCTCTTACTCAACTTACATGACTTGAACATGACTCAAAATGACAGTTACTTTACCATTTTATTTTCAGGCGATACTCCTTTTTATGCAGACTCGCTAGTAGGAACATACAGTAAAATTATGGATCATAAGAACTCATTACATTTCCCGGATGACGTGGAAATCTCTAAGCATGCAAAGAACCTTATCTGTGCCTTTTTAACTGATAGGTAAGTGCATGTATTGTTCTGCTACTTTTTTTTTAGTTTGGATAGTATTGGCTGTATTTATTTTGGATGATACATTGTAAAAATTAATTCCTTCCATTACTACTCCTAATCTCTGTCCAATCTCTTCTGCAAAAGCTCCCCTTCTCTTGTTTTTCTTAGGGGTATTTTTTCCAGGTATTGTATTTTATTTCTATGAGTAGTTCTGACAGCTCTTATTAACAACACAGTTTGTGCTGGACAAATCCATCCAGTTGCAGTATGTAATACAGTTACAAACCTAAAAGGCTAAAAGTAATTCGTAAGCTCCAAGGCAGGGACCAAATTGTTGTGCGCAATGTCTGTGTGGGTGTTACGGAAAGTGAAAGCAAGTGCTTTTCTGAAAGTAAGCACGAGTTTGTTTAAGTTTCTTGGAATGTTTGTTTGTTTGTTTTCATTTGAGTTGCATTAATTGTTAAGTATAGCTAACAAACCTGCAAGGGTATTGTTTTGGCTACAGATAGATCCTGGAAGTTTCCCTATATGCAACTGAACCAGTTACAAAATTTAAGCTGTATAAGCTTGTTCTTGACCTGAATTCTTACATTTTCTTCAGTCTAAGAAAGCAGAGATCATTTTGAGTTCTCTGATTGAGAAAAACAACACCGTAGATCCACAGTTAACTCTGAATCGATGATGCCTTTTTATGCTTTCCTGTTACCACCTGAACTCAGCTCGAGCAGAGCATCCAGTTGCTCTAGAATTGAGGGATTAGGAAAACCAAATTGCCTTATAATGAGTTTTGCATATGAAGAGGGATTGTTTGCTCTACTGTGCAAGATCATGGTTGCTCAGGAAGGATGTGCTTTATTTAACAGCGTTTTTCACCTGTAGTAGCCGAAGTATAGAAAGAAAATACGAGCAGAATTTAATAATGTAAATGTGGCGAGGTGTATTTCCACTACGTGTGTCCGTCTTCCTGTTTATATTTAACACACTGCTTGAGCGATTTATTTGAAACAGATGCTTGCTTTCTGTCTGCGTGATCACTGCTGAGGCACTTAAAGAAGGACTAAGCACCAACTCTGTGATTTATTACTCCTTTTCCATGCATTGTTTTTATGTCCTGTTCTTGTACATAGTTTCAAGAGAGACTCTTCTGTTCAAACTAGAAGTTTCTTGTTGCTCTTAAGATTTACTTCACTGCAAATATCAGCAAAAGACGTGTCAGGGTTAGTTGTGGGGCAGAGGATGGAATTCTTAAAATATTTATTTTAGTCCAGCTTTGAATAACTGTTCTGTGCAGTAAGTTAGACCTTCCTTCACTAGCGTCTTACGGTTTGTCATGTGGTTTGGCAGACACGGAACTTCTGCAGTTTTATTTCCCCCAAGGGTGTTGAGTTTTTGTTCCTGTTTTTAGGTTTTTTTCTTAGTTTTTGCCTCAGTGCACTCTTTCTTGCTTTACTACCCACGTGGCAGACTCCAAATTCTGGACATTTAGCAGTTGCAGGGAGAACTCATGCTAAGATTCAGAGTACATTTTGTATAAGAAACTACATATAAGTGGTTGGTGGTTTATAAATTTTATTTTCTATCTTACCATTGGTGTGGTTGACACAGTCTTTACTGAAAGTTTCATAGCTGCTTATGAACAAGGCAGAATTTAAATAACAACAAACCAAAAAAAAAAAAAAAAGCTGATATTTTCCGTAATGTGACTTTGGCTTAATTGCTGTGTTTAGGGATGTTCGACTTGGGAGAAATGGGGTAGAAGAAATCAAGCATCACCCTTTCTTCAAAACTGATCAGTGGAACTGGGACAACATTCGAGAGAGTAAGTAAATTAGCTTACAAGTTCTATTTTATTCAGTGTTTGCAATAGTAGAAGTGAAAAAAACATCAAGTATTTTTTATCTATCAAGAATCTTGCTCAACCTTTCATATTTATCATTGGTATTATAAAAACTCATATGAGTAAGGGTTAGTAAATACTTATTTTCCTACTGGAATTATTCTTATCATTATCATATTTTTAATGTAGACATTTCAATTTTAAACAGTGGAATGGATGTTTCAGAATTTTAACTGAAAATAATGCATGTTAGGTTTGTTTCTCTCTGGCTTTTATTGTTTTGATTTGGGGTGGGGTTTTTTGTTTGGGTTTTTTTAATCTAGTAGTTAAGACAGTAGTTTGATGGTGGTCTTGTCAATTTTACTGCTTTTCATTTAAGGTGTTGAGAACCTGATAGCTTTAGGTAAAAACAAAGTATGTCAGTTCAGCTCATGAGCTTGATTGTA
>VXAU01003369.1:778399-804184 GCA_013399695.1 Formicarius rufipectus
GGACATTTAGCAGTTGCAGGGAGAACTCATGCTAAGATTCAGAGTACATTTTGTATAAGAAACTACATATAAGTGGTTGGTGGTTTATAAATTTTATTTTCTATCTTACCATTGGTGTGGTTGACACAGTCTTTACTGAAAGTTTCATAGCTGCTTATGAACAAGGCAGAATTTAAATAACAACAAACCAAAAAAAAAAAAAAAAGCTGATATTTTCCGTAATGTGACTTTGGCTTAATTGCTGTGTTTAGGGATGTTCGACTTGGGAGAAATGGGGGAGAAGAAATAAAGCATCACCCTTTCTTCAAAACTGATCANATTTTATTCAGTGTTTGCAATAGTAGAAGTGAAAAAAACATCAAGTATGTTTTATCTATCAAGAATCTTGCTCAACCTTTCATATTTATCATTGGTATTATAAAAACTCATATGAGTAAGGGTTAGTAAATACTTATTTTCCTACTGGAATTATTCTTATCATTATCATATTTTTAATGTAGACATTTCAATTTTAAACAGTGGAATGGATGTTTCAGAATTTTAACTGAAAATAATGCATGTTAGGTTTGTTTCTCTCTGGCTTTTATTGTTTTGATTTGGGGTGGGGTTTTTTGTTTGGGTTTTTTTAATCTAGTAGTTAAGACAGTAGTTTGATGGTGGTCTTGTCAATTTTACTGCTTTTCATTTAAGGTGTTGAGAACCTGATAGCTTTAGGTAAAAACAAAGTATGTCAGTTCAGCTCATGAGCTTGATTGTAACTTCTAATGTTATATATTTACTAAGGTTTCTTAAAATGCTGATTGCACTAGAGTCCTATTCTCAAACGTGACTACCTGAGCAAATATGTCTTGCATATTACATAGTCCATGCATTAAGCAATTAAAACAAAAATAGATTGCTCTAGAAAGAGTTGTGCACAGTAATATTTCCAGATCTGCTGTCTGGTTAATACATGTTTAGCTACAGGTTATTTAAGGGCAACTTTTAATACAGTCTTTTAACATTATAGAGATACCAGAATATAGAAAGTGACTGAATCTTGAAGTTCATCTCTTCTCCCCTTTTTATAGCTGCTGCTCCTGTTGTTCCTGAGCTTAGCAGTGATATAGATAGCAGTAATTTTGATGACATTGAGGACGACAAGGGAGACGTGGAAACCTTTCCAATCCCCAAAGCCTTCGTGGGAAACCAACTGCCTTTCATAGGATTTACCTACTATAGAGACAATTTGTATGTGATAGTTTAATATGCATTTTTAGAAAAATACTTGCACATTTTTCTTGTATTCTGTCTTTTCACTCTAGGTACACAATTTATTCCTTGCATTATATACATTTATGTCAAATTATAAAAAATGCAAAGATTGAGTAAAATAATTTGTTGCTACTTTGGTTATTTCAATAACAATGATTAAACATGGGTTTTATTATGCACAAAATTATACAGTATCTTAATAATTATTAGGTTTAAAATACTGATTGATTTGTAACTTCTAAAAGACTTTTTATGAGTTATTTTAGAGAAAAATGTTACACAAGATAACTTTCTGGAATTCGGCTTGAATTATTAAGAGATAATTGTATTAATTAAAACATCCTAAACTGCTGTGGATTTGGAAACATGCTGTACTTCAGTTAAGGAAAGATTCAAATCAGAAAGATGAACTAACACTGAAATAAAACAAGCTTCATTCTAGGGCAGCGTAGGACCCATTAAGATTTGAGAGAATTAATTCAAATGGCAAAGTTGTCAGAGTTGCTGAAAACTTGAATAAAAGCTGGAGGGATTTGTTTTTGTTTTTGACAGGTTGCTAAGTGACTCCTCTCAGTCTTGCAGAGAAAATGAATCTGTGCAATCTAGTAAAAATGAGGTTAGTGCTTTTTTTCTTTGGTATTAATAGTATTACTAGTACAATTAACTAATTTTGTTAAGTCCGTTAAGAAAAGACAAAGCCTAAAATAAGTTTTCAAGCAGTTTGTGGGGGGAAGAGAGGCTTTTTGTTTTTAAGTGATCCTCCATAAAAATTGTATTTTCTATTCACAGGACAGCAAGGAGGTAAGTATATTATTTCAATTACGAAAGGAATAAAAAAAAAATCCTACATACTTTTATGTGAATGTGAAGTATCTTAAATATTCATTCACCAAATTGTTAGCAGTATACCAGTTATATTTTGACACAGTTGAACTCAAGCATTAGGGTGCAACAGTATAAAGGGGAATGAGTGAAATTTTTTCTCAAATGCATGTAGAATTTGTTTGGAAAGCCAGTGTGTAAGGATCTGTTTGCTACAGACAGCACCACTCCTGGGAAAGTTCCACACTTGCCTGAGTGATTCTTGATTGATTTATTCATAGTTTGGAAAAGAAAATTGTCACCCACAGTCATAAAGGAATATTTAAATCAAACTCCAGCTGTAGTGTATGGAGCTTGTTTATCCAGCTTTTGAAGATTGAAAATTGAATTTAAATTTGCATATGGCAGGAAAATGCTATGGAATTTTCATATACTTACTTCATTATGTTACTTAAACGTTTGTGTTATTCAAGTGTAGCTAGTAAATTGTTAACATTTCCTAAAACTTACAGTTCCTGTTCAAAGTTTAAAAAATAAGTAAAGGAAATGCATTATGTATTGATCAGATAAATTTAAATTCAAATGTTTATTAGACTCCACTTTCTTCTTGTCATTGCTGAAGAGATGAATAGTTTGAGTTTCCCTTTTGAAAAGAAATTGTTCTGCTGTTTAAAATACATATTGTCACATTTGTGATATTTGCTTTATGTTACGATTGTAAATGCAGATGGTTACATTTTGCATTTGACTTCAACACCTTTTTTTTTTTATTTGTGTTTTCTGAAGCAATGAATCTCCAGTTTTCATGTCCTTTTCAGTGTCCCTGTTCTGGGAGTCTTCTAATTGTAACAATTATAAAGCGTTTTAGAAAACCACATTTTTACATTCCATGTCGGGGGGTTAGAGGAAGAGGGACTGTAAAGTAAGAGAGAGAAGGCAGGGAAATAAATATATTTGAAAGCCTGAAGTCATGAGATGATTCCAAAATTTATTATTTCTAATTTATTTCATGAATATTTGGGTACTGGACTCAAGATTTTTTTTAAAAATATTTTAGTAAGCAAAACTAAAGGATATAAAACTGTTTAAGGATAATAAAAAGTGTTTTTATAAAAACATTAATAGCAAAAAGAGGGGCAAGGAAAGCCTCCATTCCTTACTGGACGTGGAGTGGAGGGGTGGAACATAGTGAGGATGAGGAAAAGGTTGTAATGCCTTCTTTGCCTCAGTTTTCAACAAGAAGGTCCTCTTCAGGACTACCGACCCCTTGAGCTGGTGTACAGGGAGCAGAATGGGCCCCCTGTAATCCAGGAGGAAGCACTTAGTGCCCTGCTGAGCACTTGGATCCTCACAAGTCTGTGGGACCAGATGGGATCCATCCCAGAGTGCTGAGGGAGCTGGTGGAAGAGCTCAGTAAACCACTCTGCATCATCTGTCAGCAGTCCTGGCTCACCGGGGAGGTCCTGGATGACTGGAAGTTGGCCAGTGTGATGCCCATCCACAAGAAGGGCCGGAAGGAGGGTACGGGCAGCTACAGGCCTGGCAATGCCCGGCAGGGTTATGGACCAGATCATCTTGGGTGCAATCACACAGACCTACAGAATGACCAGGGGATCAG
Organism: Formicarius rufipectus; assembly: GCA_013399695.1. Classification (NCBI taxonomy): domain Eukaryota; kingdom Metazoa; phylum Chordata; class Aves; order Passeriformes; family Formicariidae; genus Formicarius; species Formicarius rufipectus. The sequence goes on from VXAU01003369.1 coordinate 782,094, forward strand.
ACCCAGCCAGCACAGGTTCAGGAGGGGCAGGTCCTGCCTGACCAACCTGATCTCCTTTTATGACTGCTGGATGAGGGGAAGGCTATGGATGTGTCTACCTGGACTTCTGCAAAGCCTTTGACACCATCTTCAATGGCACACTCTTGGAAAAGCTGCAGCCAAGGCTTGGACAGGGACACTCTGTGCTGGGTTAGGAACGGGCCGATGGCCAGGCACAGAGAGTGGGGGTGGATGTGCTGCATCCGGTTGGCAGCCGGTCACCAGTGGTGTCCCCCAGGGGACAGTTTGGGGCTCAGTCCTGTTTAATGTCTCTGTTGATGATCTGGAAGAGGGGATTGAGTCCACCATCAGCAAATTTGCAGAAGACACCAAGTTGGGGAGGATGTCAATCTGCTGGAGAGTAGGGAGGCTCTGCAGAGGGACCTGGATAGGCTGGATAGATGGGCCAAATCCAACAGTATGGGGTTCAACAAGGCCAAGTGCTGGGTCCTGCACTTTGACCACAACAACCCCATGGAGCACTACAGGTTGGGGACAGAGGGGATGGACAGCAGCCAAGCAGAAAGGGACGTGGGGGTTTGGATTGACAGGAGGCTGAACATGAGCCAGTGTGTGCCCACGTGGCCACGAAGGCCAGTGGCACCCTGGCCTGTGTCAGGAACAGTGTGGCCAGCAGGAGCAGGGAAGGGAAATGACTCTTCCCAAGTACTCAGCACCAGTGAGGCCACACCTCGAGTACTGTGTCCAGTTCTGGGCCCTCAGTTTAGGAAGGATGTTGAGGTGCTGGAGTGAATCCAGAGAAGGGCAGCGATGCTGGTGAAGGGTCTGGAGCACAGATCCTGTGAGGAGTGGCTGAGGGAGCTGGGGTTGGTCAGGCCTGGAGAGGAGGAGGCTCAGGGGAGACCTTGTCACTCTCTACAAGTTTCTGAAAGGAGGGTGTAGCCAGGTGGGGGTCAATCTCTTCTCCAAGGCAACCAGCGACAGGAGGGGAGGACACAGTCTTAAGCTGTGCCTGGGGAGCTTTAGGTTAGACATCAGGAGGAGTTGCTTCACAAAGTGATTGGGCATTGGGATGGACTGCCCAGGGAGGTGATGGAGTCACCACCCCTGGAGGTGATCAGGAAAGACTGGATGTGGCACTTAGTGCCATGGTCTGGTTGACAAATTGGTGTTAGATCACGGGTTGGACTCTATTATCTCAGAGATCTTTTCCAACCTAGTTGATTCGGTGAAAACAGAACATTTCCAAACCTCAGAAGTGTTTGTTAGCTTCCAAACTAGTAAGACGTAAGAAATTCTTCTTTATGTAAGGTCACTGAATGTGTTTAGTCATATTCCCTGAATATTGTCCAAATTAGTCATGTGCTTCCCCTTTTTTATTTTTTCATTTAATTTAGAAAAAGCTATCCCAAAAAATCTGCTGCAGTGGACAGTCTCTGGCTACAGGGAACAGCAAAGGGCTGGTAACAATATTCTTTGCCCATATAAATTTTATGACTCACAATCTGTGGCACATAATTCTGTGATGGTTTGATTTAATGCAGCATGCAGCAAATTTTGTTGATCTGGATCTGTATCTTTAAAATCATTTCAATTAATGCCATGTAAAGATGTATCTGTTTAGTGATGGTTTTAATATAGTGAAAGATTGAATTAATTTTCCTTGCTTTCCCATATTTTGCTATTTAATTGAATTACACTTGTTTCATATGATAGCATTTTCATGTGTGGGCCATGATTTTTTGGTATTTTACACAGTTTCAGAAAAAACTAAGCAAGCTGGAAGAACAGCTCAGTAATGAATTGCAAGCCAAAGATGAACTAGAACAGAAGTACAGGTGAGACTGTTTTGATATGTTTGGTATGTTTATAGAGTAGTTTTATTAAACCTTCTGGTTTTGAATGCTTAAAAGCATTTTAATTTACTTTGGGAATTCCCAGCCCTGCAAGCTGACCTCACTATAACCTGCTGGCCTAATTCTTGCTACTCCTGTGACTACTGGGGTGGTTTTGTTGGCATTTTTTCCCTTACCTCTCTAGAATAATCTATTATTTGAGTGATTTCACCAGTCCTTGAAGTTTCATGTTGTTGCTACAAGTAGAATATCTTACATAAAATTTAATGAGACACATCCAAACATTTTAATTTCTGTATTATTAGCAGGGTTTAAAAATATTTTTCAAATTTGTTCAGGTCTACAAGTACTCGTTTAGAGAAGATACTGAAAGAGCTTGATGAAGAGGTAACTCCATAGATATTTCTTACTTGAATTAGAACTTTTACATTTGTGTGTGGCTTTTTTCCTTCAGTAACAGCAAATTTCTTTTGAGTAGCTGTGTATTTATAGCAAGTAACACAGGGTGATTTCTTGGTATTCACAAGAGTGAAATTGTTATCACTGCTAAAATATTTCCATTTTGATTTCTGTACTATAGTGACACATTTCTTTAGAACTGATTCTTACCGTGTTTTAAGCTGGACTGCATGATATAAATATCCGATATAGACTGAAAATTGAAGGTGTTGGAGTAGTGTTTGCAGAGGAAGAAGGCCATGCTTCAATGTTACTTCATGTTCAATGTTAGCAAAAGGACTCTACTTCCTGCCCGACTTTACACCTTTAGTGCTCCTACAAGTTTAGATTTGAACTGTAACGTATTGCTCATCCAGGTGCATGTCAAGACCTTACATTACATTATGTTGCTCTGCTCCCAGAGTGACTGCTTAGGCAGGTCTACCAGGTTCATCAAATCCAGATGATCAAACAGTATTTAAATAGCAGAGCTCCTGGCCGTAGACATCCTGGGCTGGATTTGACCACGTGTTCTGATAGGCTGTGTTTGCAGCAGGCAGATAGACTGGCTTTCTCCAGTACAGGCTAAACCAAGTGCATGAGCTGTGTTTTTATCATATAAGAATACCACTCTTGTATATGTAATTAGTGGTGTATTTTTTTAAATATATCCAGATAACTTCAAGGAAGAATGTAGAGTCTGCAGTCAGGCAGTTAGAGAGAGAGAAGGCTCTTCTTCAGCATAAGAATACAGAATACCAGAGAAAAGCAGAACATGAAGCAGATAAGAAACGCAATTTGGAAAATGAGGGTATGTTGAACCGTGCTTGAAGGGTTCCATTTTGATGTGGCTTTTAAAAAGTTAAAATAAATGAATTATAGTTCCAATTGAAGCGTTTTCACGACAGTGATTAAGAATGTTGAATTGTTTTTTGTTGTAGTTAACAGTCTGAAAGACCAGCTTGAAGATTTAAAAAAGAGGAATCAGAACTCTCAAATATCCAATGAGAAAATCAATCAACTACAAAGACAGGTATGTCAACTTAATACATGTGTATTTTAAAATAATAGCTGTTTGAAGTACAGATTTTGGTAGTAGTGGAGGGATTTGAAATGTGTAATTAAGTTTTAAAAGTGGTTAATTCTCATCATGTTTTAGTGTTCAAAGTGATCTTAAAATACACTCCTTTTTACTTCTTTAATCCCTCAAACCTAGTATTCTGTAGTAGAAATAATTGTTTTTTGTATTTTAATTGTTTCTAAGTATGTTTTTGTCGATCTTAGTTGGATGAAGCCAATTCTTTGCTGCGGTCAGAGTCTGATACTGCAGCCAGGTTAAGAAAGAACCAGACAGAAAGCACAAAGCAAATCCAGCAGCTGGAAACTAATAATAGAGAACTGCAAGATAAGAACTGCCTGCTAGAGAATGCAAAACTCAAACTGGAGAAGGAGTATCTCAATCTTCAGTCAGCTCTAGAATCAGAAAGGCGAGATCGAAGTCATGGATCAGAGATTATCAGTGATTTACAAGGTATTCCTGCAAATCTTCTGAAGCTAAGGCTGCTTTTGTTTCAGAAATTAAAGTAGGTTTGGGTGGTGTTATTTGAGCTTCAGACTGTGACTAGCTAAGTGTGCTGTTCTATATGTAATTGTGAACGCACATTTAAGAGAAAATGTGTGATAGCATTTATGAAACAATATTGATAACTTTTAAAATCACCCCAAAGGAAGACATTCTTAATAGTCAGAAGCTGTAACATTTGAAAAATGTTATGTCTGAATAAAGTACAGTCTTGTTTTCACACTGCCCAGCCTTATTGATGTTTTGGTCATTTTTAGGTCGAATATCTAGCCTTGAAGAAGAAGTGAAAAATGGAAAGAGTGCATTAGCCAAACTGGAAATGGAGAAGAGACAATTACAGGAAAAGCTCACAGATTTAGAGAAGGTAACACTAGGTCGAAGTGAACATTGGTGTTACATTCTTACAGAACTTTTCAATTAATACTTTTGTTACTTGAGGCATTGAGTAAGCCTTGTTTGTTTCTGCAATTAAAGAGGTGGGGGGGGGAAAGGCATAATTTCCCATATGATCATAATACATTATATTTCTGAAGGGCATAATAATGTACTCCAGTGTGTAGCTTAACAGTGCAGTAGTAACATTTCATTTCATGTGTTGGATTTTTTTAAACTCTCATTACTGCCAAAAGTAAAAGAGCTTCTGCTAATAGTTTTGGGTTTTTTAAACAAATTTGTCATTGAATCAAAGGTCTTGAAAAATTTCTTCAATAAACTTAATTTTTGAGCCACTCTTGTTGCAGAATGTTGGTTTTTAAGGCAGTAATTCTGTAATTGTTTGCAGCTGGGGATGTCATTGTACATTTTTAGAACACTTTGCCATCCACAAAAGAAATTTTAGAAAATGAGTTCTCAGTTAACTCCTTAATCTGAGCTCTCTTCTACTCTGCATCCTCCCAAGCATCATGTTTCTGTCATCTAAAATTTTGCATCTAACCTGATGTCTTTAATGTTTTACATTATTTTTTCATAGGAAAAGAGCAACATGGAAATAGATATGACATATAAATTTAAAGTTATGCAGCAGAACCTTGAGCAAGAAGAAGCTGAACACAAAGCCACAAAAGCACGACTAGCAGACAAAAATAAGATCTATGAATCTATAGAGGAAGCAAAGTCTGAAGCCATGAAAGGTATGTATTTGACATTACAGTTGGACTTAGGTGTGAATTATACAAAGTAGATAATATAAACTTTCATTGTGCATATTCTGGTGCATCTCAAAACAACTGATATATCTTGACGAGAGGGATAGTTACCAAAAAATTCCAGAATATGGCTCTTACTTTTGAATTAAATGGCCTCTGTTTATTGTAGCTAATTAAAAAAACTACCTACAAATCCTGTCCTTCCAATTGCAGAGCATTCACAAAAATTGTGACCCTGTAGATCCTCAAAAGAACCAAAAATTATTTGGAAATAACGGCTGAGTCACTTGGTATATCAGATTCCAGAATAGCTTCAGCTTTTTAATTGATTTCATATTGTCATAGTCAAAGCAAAAATTCAGTAGATTTAGCTTATTTTTAAAATTCCACCCCTTTTATTCATCTCTGAGGTGTTCCAGATAAACTGGAAGTTATCTAGAAACTCAAAAGTAGGAAGTACCTCTGTAAGGAATGCTTGCAAAAGCATCCTCTGAGTGTGAGTTTACTGTGAAAATTATAGTTAATCACTTCTCAGCAGTCTTTCTCTTCAGTTTTGAAAGAAGAAACATACAGCTTTTTGTTAACATGGGGTAGACATCCTCTGCCAGTTTACACTGACTGATGACTTAAATCTTTTACTTGACAGAAATGGAGAAGAAACTTTTGGAAGAGAGAGCATTAAAGCAAAAAGTAGAAAATCGGTTGTTGGAAGCTGAAAAGCAGCGATCCATGTTGGACTGTGATCTCAAACAATTGCAACAGAAAATCAATGAGCTCCTTATGCAGAAGGATATACTAAATGAAGAGGTAAGGAACACTGACAAAAAGAGTCTTGAGTCAAATCTGGTTTTCAATATCCTAATATTTTTCTTGTTATAGCGATATTTAGGAATGTTTGTGAATGAAAATGGCAGCAAAGTTTTCCTTTTCTGTCTTTTAACTTCAAAATGTCTACTTCACAGATTGTGGTGTCATTTTTCTGCAGTATTTCAGTGTTAGTCATTTTACAAAGTTTCTCTTCTGGCATGTAAAATGCCATGAGATGGACATGGAAAAACTAGCTAATTTAATGTGTGCTAATGTCTGTGTTCAGGAAGCAGCTTTGATTTACCAAAAGGTGTCAGCATGTTGTATAGAAATGTGGAGGAAGTCAGTAAGAGACTGTTTATATGTTGCTTTCCTGTGTAGGTCTGTAAAATTAACAGGTTTCTGTTTCTTTTTCAGGTAAAAAACTTGACATTAAAGATAGAGCAAGAAACACAAAAGCGCTGTCTCACTCAAAACGACCTCAAGATGCAAACACAGCAGGTCAACACCTTGAAAATGTCAGAGAAGCAGTTAAAACAGGAGAATAACCATCTTCAGGAAATCAAATTAAGTCTGGAAAAACAAAACAATGAACTCCGCAAGTATGCAAGTTGCTCTATATTTTTTAGTCATGTCTCTGATTTGTAATTTTATTGTGGCATAAATTGAAAGCAGTATTAATTGAAAAACTGCTGCAAAGAATACACTGTTCTACAGTGCAAAGCTTAATGGTTCTTTAAAACAACTTACAGTGAGTCTAGTTGAGGCTTTTCCTGGTGATTCAGCAGTGTATAGATTTGTATTCAAATATCTTTGTTACCCTGAAAACCTTAACAAAACACAGCTTAGACATGAGTCCAAGGACTTAAGAGAAACACTTATATAACTGAAAGTCTAGATACGGTTTTTTAATTATGTAGGACTTCAGGGAAGAGGAAAGTTACTGGAATTAATAGTCTAGGAGAGCTTATTAGAGTTGGAAATGAATACTGGTGCAGAGCTGTGAAGATTAACCGTTGGAAATATCTAGTACTACAGATGTTTAAACACATCTGTTGGACCTTCAGATAGGAGTTGTGTTCTGTCCCAGCAGTTCTTCAAGGTCTTACAAGTAGTATTTGCACATGATAAGTAAATAAATAATAATTCTTTTTACATAAAGAACTTTCTCATGAATGAAAAGACAAGTGTAGCACACTTATCAGATGGATTCTCAGCTCCTTTATGACTTCTGATGGTTTATCTACTTCTGCTTTGTCTTTTCTCTCAGCAAAATGCAGTTAGTCACATAGAAGGTGGCTGAAATGTGAAACATCGGCAGAAGTCTTTTGTGCTACATTTCTTTTGTTTTGGGACTGACTGTTGTTTTAATGACAGATGAATTCAAGACATTATGTCTGTCAAGGAATATAGACATGTTTTCACCGACTGTGCTCTAACAAACAAGAGACCCAAAACAACCAGTCCGATGAGCGATGTTTTACATGGAAATAAGATTGTTGGTGGCTCTTTACTCTTATCAGTGTCTCTTACAGGTTAAACTATGCGACACTGTTGTAGTTAGTGGTGTTAACAGTACTAAACTGACTTGTTATTAATGCAGTGTTCTCAACTGTAGAAATAAAGCGAGCTGGTACTCAGGGGAAGCTTCAGGTTTAATTGCTGACCATTCTTTGGTCACAAAATCATTGAAAATCTCAAGAGCGTGAATGATACCTATTTACTGGTTTGTAAAGGGTCTTCATATGCTTAAAGCATGTTACTCCTTTCTAGGGAACGGCAAGATGCAGATGGACAAATGAAAGAGCTTCAAGACCAACTCGAAGCTGAACAGTATTTCTCTGTATGTTTTGTGCTGCTTTATTTCTATACTGATCTGTTTACAGATTGTTATCTTCTTCCTTCTCAGCCATTTCACATCTCTAACTCAAAGCTACTTGTTTTTCTTATGCCTGTCTTCATTGTTGTCTGCAGCCTTGATCTTGATCACTGAGCATACAAAAGTGCTCATGTTAAGAAATGTCCCAGCTTTGTAAGGGAGTTCAGAGGGAGGGACGAGTCAAGCAGCTCACTTTTCACAGTGTGAATAATTTTCTGCATGTTTCCAGCCTTTTGCATTCAGTATATTTTCCATGCTGCATGACAGAGTTGTCTTCTAACATGGTGTGACAAAATGTACATTTAAGGCTTGGAAGGAAATTTTTGCATTACAGCTAAAAAGAGCTCTTAGGAGTTTTTCATTTATTGTGGTAATGTTGGGGTTAAGTTTTATTAACAGTACACAGCCAGTCACACTGCAGGAGATGCCAAAAGGCTTGTTTTGGAATTAAAGGTAACTTAAAACATCATTGGGATATTTAGTTCAGTAAGTAGAAGGACTACTTGAAGCTTTAGTAGATGAAAATGTTACATAAATTAGAGAGAAGGGGAGAAGTGAGGTCAGTTAACTGCAGTAGATGGATGGGCCAGAGAGAGACAATCTGTCTTGAAATCCCTGCAGTAAGTCCACTTAGAGCTGTCTCTCACTTGACCTGCAGCCTTTTGAGTGGACAGAGCAATAGAAGGTTTCTTTCATTTTATGCATGGCTCTAGATGTGTATCAATTTAATGAAATTTTTGAATTTAAAATTATTTTCTAATCTGTTTTCAAAGTATCTTTAACAGTATGTTTATAAACATAGAAAATGTGCATTATATATCTACCCATTCAGTAATATCCAAGTTTAAAAAAGAACAACAAACTAAATTAACCAAAGCACATTTGTGAATGATGACAGCATTTAGATAAGTTTAGAGAAGGCATTGCAGAATTGCACTCTAATTAAAGTGTGTGATTAAAGAATTGCATGCAATATCATCTTGTATAGTTTTTGTGAAGTTTCAAGAATATGGAAAACACATCATTTTCTTTCTGACTTTAAATTCTAGACTCTGTATAAGACACAAGTTCGAGAACTTAAAGAAGAATGTGAGGAAAAGACCAAAATTTGTAAAGAAATGCAGCAAAAGATACAAGAGTTACAGGATGAGAGGTGGGCTTTGCTAGTTATACTACAAATACATAAAAGATTAGGATGACTGTTCGCTGTCTTATCCCTCCTCCCCACCCCTACTCACCCATTTTAAAGTTAAAAATATGTGTCAATAATTTGCAGAGATTCCTTAGCTGCTCAGCTGGAGATTACTTTGACAAAAGCAGATTCGGAACAACTTGCCCGTTCCATTGCTGAAGAACAATACTCTGATTTGGAAAAAGAGAAGATTATGAAAGAGCTGGAGATTAAAGAGATGATGGCAAGGCATAAACAGGAACTTACTGAGAAAGATGCCACCATAGCCTCAGTGAGTTGTATGATTTGTTATTTTGGTAGAGGTTTTAGACCTTCAGTTTTATTTGCAGTTTGAGTTATCGTTATTTAGCAGAGTTAGAGATATACTGGTCTATATAACATTTAAAAAAAAATTTTTTTAACATTTGAAATGGGAAAATCTCTTGTGTTTCTTCACACATCGGTCTGACCATTCTTTGTTCTGTGCCCCTACTCTCTCTTCTTTTTCTAGTTGGAGGAAGCAAATAGGACGCTAACTAGTGATGTGGCTAATCTTGCTAATGAGAAAGAAGAACTAAACAATAAACTGAAGGAAGTACAAGAACGTACGTATTTTCTGAACCAAATGTAACTTAATTTGAAAGTAGTTTTGTTCTTTAATAGTACTGTTTTCTTTTGTCATGGGTTTTCATAGAACTTTTTTAATTACTTTGCTACAGAAATAACAAAACTAAAAGAAGAAGAAGCAAATATAGGAAATATTAAAGCACAATTTGAGAAACAGTTATTGAATGAGAGAACATTAAAAACCCAGGTAAGAAAATGTGTTTTAATGAATGTAGAGATAATGTTCATTAATCAAATAATTTTTAATAGAAAACTTTCCACATTGAGCTATTTATATGCACCATTAACATTTTATTCATTATTGCCCTGAAACAAGTATATTGATTTTTTTTTTCTTTCTTCTACTAAGTAGACTTTCAGTGTAGTGAAACTGGTTCCTTGTGATTTATCATAGAGGAACTTCTAACTCAGATGCATTCCGACAGCAAAAGTAATTTCTGTCAAATTATTTGATATTTTACTGGTTTCAGTCTTGATTTATGTTCCTTTATTAAGTTCTATAAAGTCCATTTCTGATTCTAATCTGCTTGTTTTTTAGAACAAGTGGCATTTTAATGCAGAGATATATTTTGGGTCTAACCAGTGAAAATGGAGGAGCTTATTTAAATGAGTTGAATGGTTCACAGCTAATTCTTGCTTAAAGTAAAAATGGCATCATTACCTTCCTTTCAGTTTTGAGTAATACATGGAATTAAAGCAGGTTTATAGTACTGGATTAGAGAGGTCTTAGTTTACAGTTAAAAGTGCCTGGTTGCAAATAAGAGAGGAGATTTTATTTCTTCACAACATAATTCTGTGTATTTATAAGTGTGTTTTTTTGTCACTTTTTTCTTTCCTGGGAAGGCTGTGAATAAATTGGCTGAGATAATGAATCGGAAGGGTCCAGTCAAACGTGGATCTGACACTGACGTACGGCGGAAGGAGAAGGAAAATAGGAAGCTGCATATGGAACTGAAGTCTGAACGAGAAAAGTTAACCCAAATGATGATCAAATATCAGAAGGAAATAAATGAAATGCAGGCAGTAAGATCCTTTTGCAAATACAAACATTGCAGCATTTTCTGTAATATCATAGTATTGATGCAGACTTTAAGGTAGTGTATCCAGTCTCTATTCCTGAATTTCCTGTGACCAAAAGAAATATGCAGAATATATGCTGAGATTGGCTACAAGTTCTGTATCATTTTCTGCTTTTGTTTTCTTTGAATAACCAAATATTATGATAATAGGAAATCTTGTAATTTATCCCTGCAGCAAATAGCAGAGGAGAGTCAGATCCGGATTGAGCTGCAGATGACTCTGGACAGCAAAGACAGTGACATTGAACAGCTCCGTTCCCAGCTGCAGTCACTGCACATTGGGCTGGACAACAGCAGCATTGGCAGTGGGCCTGGAGATGCTGAGGCAGATGATGGATTCCCTGGTATGTTAATTTTATTAATATTTCTTCATTGACTGGTTTATATCAGTGTTTTACCGTGGAAGTTGGAGTATTAAATAAGTGATCTGATGATTCTGTGATTTTTCATCTTCATCTCTTTTATACCATATTATCAATCCTTTGATAGTGGTCACTATCTACCTATTAACTAAATCTGTCTGCAATCATACTACATCTTACATTTATTTAATGAATTTATTTTTAAAAATTCTATTGTACTCCATTAGAACTAAATTTTTTTTCCACTTTATTTTGGTGGTTACTTTGCAGTTACTGTGTTTATGTGATGAAATGTAAAACTAATACTGTCCTTAGAGATTCTGTTTTGACTTTTTTTCCTCCTTTATGCTTTATGTTTAGTCCATATCACTCAATCCCACACTATGGAATCCATGTCCTTTACCTATCAGCACTCTTCCACCTCTGTCAGTATTGCCACTAAGCCCTCCAGTTCTCGCATGCTTCTTGATTCTGATTCTGACTCAGAGGAAGAACCTTTGTCTTGTTCCCACAGCCCTACAGAAGTTGATAGCACAGGTGACATCCCTGAGAACTGTTTGGTTTTGTTCTTACTGTGTCCTTTTATCTGTTTCAAAACTAACACTATTAATACGTTATTAAAACAAGGAAACATAAAATAAATCTGGCAGTTAATACACTGCAGTGACAGTAAACACTGCCATCAAAGACATGTGAAAGTTTGCATGAACAAGTAAATGGCCTGTTTCCTCTAAATGTTTGCAAATGCTTGCTGCCATTTCTAAACCCACCATTTTCAGTAAAGCGTTGAATAAATGAGCCTTATAGCTTTATTTTCAAAGTAGCCTCTCTCCAGTATCTGCAGCTATCTGTATGACCTTAAGGTACTGGATACTAAAAAGTCAAATCTTTGTGTTTAAGGGAAGTGTGGAAATGCCTAACTCCTCACATCTAAACATAAATTATTTTCTTGTAGAAATTCAGTCTCCTGAGTATGACGTTGCTTTGCCTTAATTTGAATCTTATATTTGATTCTTTTGTGATATGGCAAACAAATTTGTTTGTTTTTCCGTATACATAAAGTATATAATGAATGATAAGACTCCAGTTCTACTCCTTCTGTATTCATTTTACATGACTGCGCCTACACCCTTTTGAACAAAGCTTCTCTTTAGTGTTAACTTGGGTTTTTTAGTTGCCTTCAAATTTCTGTATTTCACTTGAGGTTCCTTTAAAGTGTGAATACCTTTCCACTGAAGGCAAAACTTGTGTTGGGATATTGACATGCCTTCATCGAATTAAAGAATAGTGTATTTTCTCTATTTTCCTCATTGTTTATTTTTTGCTATGAGGCTTCTAATAAAAGTAAAGTTATGCACGTACATAATTTTTTTCTTGTTAGCTGGTGTGTTTTGTGCATGGATTTGTTTTGTTTTAAAGTAAAAATCGCATCTAAGCTAGGACTTTCTGCTGACATAATTACAACAGGTTTGAGGTATGATCGTTGTGTTGTGTTGTTTTTCCCTCCAATTGCTTGTAAGCATGTACTGTGAAAATTATGGAATAGTCTGCCTTTTCTCTGATCTGTTAGCATTGAATAGGCACCAGAAGTGAAGAAGTATAACCAGAAACTCTCATTTTGTTCAATTTTATACAATAGTATTAGAGATTACAGAGAAAAATAGAAAAAACATTATATTTTAGGAAATAGGATAAACATGCATACTTTTTGCCCTACACATCCTTCCTGGCTGTGGGGTAGGATTTTTTTTTTTCATCAGCATTATGCTTGCTACACTTTTTATCAAGTGTAGTTGAAAGGAACAATATAATGTGGCAGGTGTGAGGCACAATACATGTTATAGAACTGCTTCATGTACTTTTTATGTACATTAAAATGGATCTTCAACAACAATTCTGGCAGAGCAATAAATTTTGAAGACTGTGTATCTTTAAAAGTCTCTCTAGACACAATAAGAATTCTATGACTATCTAACAACTATTTGTCATGCTGTGTTTAACGTGGGCAGAAATGTACAAGTGCCCTCTTGTGAGAAATAAAATAGCTTTTGCAATTTTGGAGCATGTTTCTGCCCTTTCCATGGTTTTGTGTTTATTAATGCTTAAGACTTCAGTATTTTTGACTTGGCAGTTCCTCAGCAGTAGTACAGGTTATCTGCTAGGGTAGAAAACTCATTAGAAAAATATTATTGCAACTGAGAAGTTCCTCCTCATAAAACAGAGGGGAAAGAAATGCTTGTGTTAAGTATAGCTATAAAAATAGGGTCAAAGGCTATGTGATCCTCTGTATTGCCCAGCACTGGGAAAGTGTGATCCTGGTGAGCTCTTGGTTACTACTGTGTCAGTACTACAGTTACAACTGTAAAAGTGTATGTCAAGCAACAGCTGAGCTCTTAATACTGTTGATAAATCAAATCTGACTAATTTGTAATATAAAATACTGCAAGTGTGTGAAAGGACAGTTGAATTTAGGCAAGACCCAAGGATTAACTAAAAGTTACTTTGGATGAGGAAGCCTAGGAGATACAGGCAGAATTAGAGAAGAGAAAAAATTTCAGACCAAGAAGTATGAATACTAAACTGACATTTCCCCCAGCATATAAAGGATATAGGTTATTTGTGGTAGTAATTTGCCTTTTGTTGTCTTGAACTGGATGTTGTGCGGTCTCTACAAGTATCTTTAGATGCTGTTGTAAAAGGTAAAGGTCAATAGACATAAGGCTTTTTAGACTTGAAAAAATTACTAAAGGGAATGTGTGTGCTGCAGTTGCAAGTTTTCTCTTCCCCTGCCTCCATGTGCTTACTACATTTTTGGGATTGCATTGCTAGTTATTGGCTGTATTCATTAAAGATTATTTAATGTATTCCTGAACATTTACTGTGATAAATTTTGCAAGACCTTGTACTGTTAAATAGATCATGCTCTTTTGTTTGCTCTGTTGCTTTATTATTGATCTTCAGTAACTATTTTAAAATGCACAGTTGTCTCAAAAATGATGTTTTGTGAATCTTTCTGTTCTTCAATATAGATTTCTTTTTCAGAATCAAGATTGGAAGGCTGGCTATCACTGCCTGTTAGAAATAACACAAAAAAATTTGGATGGGTTAAAAAGGTAAGAAAACCAGACTTGTGATCTTGTTTCATGTGTATTCTGGATTTTAAATTTATTGCATATTTCCAACACTTCAGTTTTTCTTTGGTATTTGTTCTCTCATTACTTAAATGTATAAAATATGTTAGCTTGTATAGCTACCTCTGAGAGGAGCATTGTAAGACAATTTTAAGACACTTAAGAAGTTAAGACACTTCTTTGTCCAGCCACAGGTGAGAACAGTAATTCATGGTCTTCAGACATGTATACAGACATGCAGCCATAAGCATTCCCAGCAGTATTAGATGGCTGGAATTCAGCAGAGTCTGGAAACAGATGCCCTTTACAACTTCTTTATTTAGGAGACAAAACTAGCAACTACTCATCTGCCTTGTGCTGCCTTTACCGTTTCCTGCTTCTCAGTAATGTCTTTGATAGATCTTTGTCCAAACTGTAACATACACATTTTCATACCAGTTTGCTTACTGCTCAGGCAGTCTGCTAATTCTAGGCAAAATCCTGGGAACAGGACATCTAGGTAATCCTTTTAATAAACACTGCTGGCTGTTCTAGTAAGTATAATAAGGACCTTGCTAAGTATGATCCCTGTTGTGACCTGGACATGTGAAATAGGCATCATAAGATGACAGTTACTCTCTCTACCAATCCAAGTCAAAACTAAATCAATAAAATGGAAAGGAAATCTCTTTATCTTACTTTCTTCCAGACTCCAGTTTTTATCTCTTCGTAGATACTTAAATCTGTTTAAGTAGCAATTAATCTGATAACACAAACTGATTTGTTATATAATCAGGATTTTTTTTGTTGTGCATTGAATTTCTTGGCAAATCATGGACTTAGCATACAGTATTGCTATTAAGTATTTAGGTACCATTTATGATTTTTCTATAAAATCATAGAAAAATATTGATGCACCATCTGTGGTAATTGCTGTGACATCTCTGACCTCTGTGATGAGTTGGCTTAAAATGTGTATTTTATCCTTTTCTGTCTTCTAACAGTATGTAATTGTAAGCAGTAAGAAGATCCTGTTCTATGACAGTGAACAAGATAAAGAGCAATCTAATCCCTATATGGTATTGGATATAGAGTAAGTAATGCCATGTATGATTCCTTCTTCTGATTTGCAAGCGAACTTTGTTGAAAATATTAGAACCAAAGGCCTTTTGAGGTCCAGTCTGGGATCACAATGCCACATGGAGCATTATATTTTGTAATTTGAACTACAGGGCTGGGCCCTTAGGGTACCCACTGTAGGGAAGAGTTGTGGTGCTCAGACTGATCCAGGGAACTCCACTGAGCGCTGATGTAACTGAACTGCTCTCACTAGTTCAGCTAGACTTTCCTCACATATGCATAGGAACAAAACATGTTAAGGAACAGTAGCAGAAAGGCTATAATTTTCAGTGTTCATATGTTTTCTCTTACAGGTGGGTTATACAGTTAATTTATTTTCTTAACAAATGCAGAATGTGTCAGAGGTTAGAGCATGGGGAGAAGATTGTGGTAGAAAGTTGGCAGCAATCATTAGTCTCATAACAGTGGTTTTTCAGTGCTGTTATGTTTTTTTGCAAATACAGCTGGATGCTTGTGAGTTCTTTTTATTTAGGGTTTTTGGGAGTTTATGTGTAGGGCTGAAAGATAAGACTGGATCAAGTAATTAGAAATTTGTATTGACACATCTTTAATGTCTGTAAGTCTTAATGTGTATCCTAACTTAATCTGTCAATTTAAGTTTATCATTTTGCTAACACTAATTTTTGTCCTTATTGAAATAATTTCCTGTAGCAAACTCTTCCATGTCCGACCAGTCACTCAGACTGATGTGTACAGAGCAGATTCCAAGGAAATTCCTAGGATATTCCAGGTATTCATTAATAAATTAATGTTTCAAAAGTAACAGAACAGTATTTCAGACATTGTCAAAAATACTCTCTAATTAAATATTTACTAAAATTATTGGAAAATCACTTCTAGTGTAATTCTTCGATCTTTCTACTTAGATAATGACTCTGAATTTGCATTTATCATCTAGGAGTACTGAAATTATTTTGCTTTGATTCTAGATTCTATATGCTAATGAAGGAGAGAGCAAAAAGGAACAGGAATTTCCTGTGGAGCCCATGGGAGAGAAGTCAAATTACATTTGTCACAAAGGACATGAATTTATACCTACTCTTTACCACTTTCCAACCAATTGTGAAGCTTGTATGAAACCACTGTGGCATATGTTTAAACCTCCTCCTGCTCTGGAATGTCGCCGCTGTCACATCAAATGTCACAAAGATCACATGGATAAAAAAGAAGAGATTATAGCGCCTTGCAAAGGTAAATAGCAAGTATTTGAATATGCATATGGTGCTGGGAGTCTCAAGGCATTCTAATAGATAAGATTCTAGTAATGGTCTCTGGCAGCAGCTAAATGTAAACAGGTAAGTTTTTCTTTTATTAATACATGGCCATCAGCACCTTTCTGAGGGTGTCTCCATGAGGGTCCCTCACTGCTGTGAGTTAATGGCATGTGTATCTGTTGTGTTGTCAGCCTCACGCAGGAAAGCAGGGTGGCTGTAGGGCTGTTCACTCTGTGGTATGCTCTTTGCTGTGGGAAACATCAGTGTCAGTGCTTGTTATGGATGGGATAACATTGGGTGGAGGTTACTCCTTGTGACTCACTGTTACAGAATTTCTTGGTCTCAGGCGCACCTCTTTGTGTTACCCTTGGTTTTGTCTATGTGAGTGTGTATCTTCCATACTACTAAGTTGTTACTTTCTAAATATAAGGGGAAGGCACTGCCAGCAACCAGGAAACTTCATTTGGCAAAATGTAGTTCATTTTGCTTTTGATTTCTCTGTTGATTTTGCTGTGTTGCCTGTAAGAGTTTGGTAATCTGACAGCTAATTTTTGATGTAGGGACCTGTTTAGAATATTAATAATACTCATTTTTATTTCAAAAATTACTGTTGCAGTGTACTATGATATTTCTACGGCAAAGAATCTACTACTGTTAGCTAATTCCACAGAAGAACAGCAAAAATGGGTGAGCCGACTGGTGAAAAAAATACCCAAGAAGCCTCCAGCACCAGACCCCTTTGCTCGATCTTCTCCCAGAACTTCCATGAAGGTACAGCCAAACCAGTCCATCAGACGACCAAGTCGACAGCTTCCTCCAAACAAACCAAGGTGACACAAGGGCTGCTATTTCATTTATTGCTTTAAATGTTTTACTACAATTGATGTCGTATATGTTGGTAAGAATAATTGGCTACCAACGTTGACTAGTGATGTGTGATCTAGCATGTAAACTTCTACAAACCTCAGTTAAGTTATAAGAAGAGCCACCATGTTTTTGTTCCTTTGTTTGAAGAACTTGCACTACCTGTTAGTTAACCCTATCATACTGATAATGTATCTTATGACTCCAAGCAGAACTTGATCTGTGGCCTAATAGTTCCTATGAACTGCTAGGGGAAATAGGGTTTAACTAGGCAAAGAGTCAGTGAGAAGGGGTGTGAAAATTTAAAAATAAAAAACCTGCCCCGGCCTATGGGGAGGATGTCCAGGAGACAGAGCTAGGCTCTGCATGGTGGGAGGGTGAGAAACAAGGGACTCACTTGAACCAAGAGATGTTCCAGCTGGATAGAAGGAAAAGCCAGTGCAGGCAACAGGCTGGTGAGGCTGAACAGGCTCCATCACTGGAGGCTTTCAGGACCTGACAGGACAAGTCTTTCAGCATCCTGGGCTGCTGGCCTTGTAGCTGCTTTGAGCAGGGGATTGGGCTAGAAACTTCCTGAGGTCCTTTCCAAGCTGCATGGTCCTAAAAATGCTGTCCCTCCTAGGAATTTCACACTCTGATTTTTTTCTCTGAGGTTTTCATGGCTGTTGTTCTTCATGATGATTTAAGAAAAGGCAAGCCAATTTTCTGTATGAACCATATAATTTCTGCTTAGCCATCCATTGGATCATACCGAAGGAATAGTTCCAAACTGAAAAAAATCATCTTTAATACATTGTAATTCCTAATAAATCCTCTAAGTTTCATAACTGTAGTTCATATCACAAATGAATATTGAGCCTTTTCAGGGCTATATCACATTTAAAGTTTTAAATAACACTTAAAAACCTGAACATCCAAATTCCCCTGAAACTGATTTTGTTTAAAGAATGTGTTTAACTATATTAAACAGTGTACCATGTATACACTGATGCTCTGTTAGAGTAACGTTTCTCTGTCTGCCTCCTATGCTCAGCATATAATGCTGAGTAAAAATCCTTTGAGTCCATTGAAGAGATGACTAGACTGGGTTTCATTTCTTGTAGCAATAGTAGTTGAGAAGTTAGTACTTAAGATATTTGTCTAAGATGCTTCAGTACCAACAGGAAGAGATGTTTCTAGACAGTGATTCACCCCATACCCAAAACAAATGTCTCAAGTAAAATGACTCATTTGCTGACAGAGTTTGCCTCACGTCTTTGTTCTATAGTGACCATAGAAGGAGCACAGACAGCAAGACTTAGAGAACAAGTTGATACATCCTCTTTTTTGGCATTGCTTAGCTTCAAGTAATGAGCTACAGAAAAGCTGTATAGTGTAATCACCCTGTATGTGGGATACAGTAAGATTGTGCTGTATTTTGTACATTCAGATGAAGGTTTCTTACTCAATATTCTATTCAACAATCAAAATTACTTGATCTTATTGGAAAAATTGTTAGCTTTGCACTGTTGTTTGGAAAGAGGCAGAGGGAGAGCTGTTCACCAAGAACAGCAGCAAAACAGAAAGCAGCTAATGTTATACAACGTACTTGTTGGTCTTTCCTACTGAATTTTTTTGGGGGAAAAAATCAATATGGTAAGTGTTCTATATTGAATGATTTTAAGATGAATTTTCAATTAATACAATATTACTAGCTTACATGAACACTAACTGAATCATCATATTCCATGATAGGCAAAAGAACAAACCCACCTACCTAGAAGAGACTTTTAATTAAAAAGGTTTAATGATAACAAAAGGAATTTGGAAGTCTTTCATAAAAGTGTGACACTCATTAAACATCAAACCCTCCTGTTGCAGATTACTTGATCTGGCATTTAAGGACTGGGATTGGTCATTTGATGATGTTGATGATATTGATGGTGATGATGATGATGACGATGTTTTTGATTTCTGAAGAAGTATAAGGGGTAAATCTAAATAGAGAGGAATGGATTTGTTTGCCTTTGAATACAGCATGCTATGTTGGATTTTGTTTTTTAAAGCAGGGAAAATAAAAATCTCATTTTAATATTTTAAACAGTAAAAATGAGATTCTGTTCATGATGTTGAACTTTCAGAGAAGTCATTTTCATTAAATTGTCAGTGTTTTTATTTTTCAAATTTTAGATTCTTTTTCTTTTTGAAATTCATGTCTGCCTGCCTGAAAAAAAAAACCAAAACAAACAAACAAAACAACCCTGCTGTTGTCAGAGTAATTGCTCATCTATAATGCTAATACTGCTAACCTTGGCAGAGTATTTGAAGGAGAAAAAGGAGATGGTAGCAGCTGGGTGTTTAGCTGAAATAGACTTAGCACTTACAAACACTTTTCACTTTTTAACTTAATATAAACTGACTGGTCTATGGCTAGCAGACATGAAGTCACTGGAGTTCTGTATTTTGCTTTTCTACCTGTGTTCTGAAGTGAATTTGACTTGGCTTTCCTTTGCAGTGCTGTGCTTTTTGGGTACCTAACCACGCATTTAAAAACTATGTAAACAAACAGGCTTTGCAGCTTCTGTGATGTGTTTTCCTTGACTGCTTTAAAAAAGATCCTGCCTTGGTAGAGATCTAATTTGTCCCATGGCTTAATTGTGAATAGACTGGAAATAGTGTTAGCTACTTCGGAGATCTCAGTGTTTAGTCATTTTACACATTGGTGCCATCTTACATTTACACAGAAAAAAACCTCCAAACGTTAAATGCCTAAGAATTTTTTTAAGTAGTACGTGAAGTGTGTCTCTGCTGTATGAAAGAAGGGGTGATGGCAGCAGTGCTGTGGCTGCACCTCAGCTGTGTGCTCAGGAACTGGGACTCCAGCTCCTGTAGAATTTAACTGGCTTAGTGTTCACAGTAACAAGCATCACGTTAATTAAATATACTGCATCTTTATGTATTGAAAGCTTACAAATCACTAATCTTTTAGAAGTGACTATTATATTTTCCATATTGTACCCTCATATTACAAGGGGGTTTAACCAGTTTGGGATTCTAATGTGTAAGGATGTGCTATACTTAAGTAATGATGCTGTTTGATGCAGAGGAATGGTGTTTCTCTTAAGTATGATGATGAACAAGCCCATCTTAAATGAAGACTTTGAAGAAGTGTGTTTTTGCCAGATTTACATTTGTTGCATTTACTGACCAAACTTCCTGCTTCTTTTTCAGCTAACTGCTTTCCATGAATGCACACAATTCGAGGTCATAATTTTCTTCTTGTTACAGCAAGACTGAAACATATCCCAAAATATATTAAAAATATATATTTTCCTGAGAGATTGTGCTATATATATCAGAGGTTTACATTTTTGCTGCAATATAAATTACTAATCTCTGAGGGTTTTCCTGTATTCTCCTAAGTGACTGATCAATTGAGGAATGGTTGTCAAATAGTAAAAGGATTTGTTAGATAACCTTTTAAACTCTGTTCCACAAAAGCTTTGTTGGCAAGACACACTACATTTCATAAAAGGATCAAGAGGAATGAATATTAAAATGGAAGAAACTGACTTTCCAGCTTGCATAAAGATGCCACCAGCACGTCTGCAAGTAGAACCGGAGGAAGATCCACCGTAGTGATATAGACTGCATCTGTAAGAAGTGACCATTATACTGTGTATATATATTGTACTGTAATACTGCAAGAGGGTTTTAAAAATCTTTCCACTTTATTTTTTTATGCTTATTAATCAGATACCATTACTTATTGCAGTGGCAACTATGCACTTGTATAAAGCCATACTGTTGAAGTTTATATCATTCATACACGTCTATCAGAAGCTGCATGTCAGTGTTCAGCAGCTAGTATAGGTTTGAAGTATATACTAGTTTCAGCGCTATGTCATCATGGGCAGTCCTGTTTTACCTGTCTAATTGCCTTAATTTAAATTTTTTCAAGTGTTTTTTTTTTTTTTGCCCATTCTTTCTATTTAAGGAAAAAGAAAGTTTACCAGCTCTTAGGATGCAATTTTGCTTTGTGGCAGAAAAAATAGTGCACTATTTTTACACCTAGTAAGTATATCAATGTCAGCCTATTTTGAATGTATATCAACTGGTTTTAAGGGTGGAGAAGTGTTGGTTACACAAAAAATTTCAGAGAGCATTGGAATTACCAGACCATTTGCTTGTACATGTAACTGCTCATCCAACCCTTTTTACAAACCTCAATACTAGTTATTGACTTATATTAACCCTCATTAAGTGCTATGAAACTTCATTTTGCCTTGTTTTTGCATATTCTCCTAGATGTGTTTTTGGTGGGTTTTTTTTGTTGTGTTTTTGTTGTTTTTTGTTTGGGTGGGGTTTTTTTTTGTTTGTTTGGTTTGGGGTTTTTTTGTTTGTTTCTTTGGTTTTTTGTTTTTGTTTGTTTGTTTGTTTCTGGAAAAAAAAGAATCTGTGACTATTTTTACATTTCACAACACAATATCCAAGGACTGTCACAAGCTTTAAGAAAAGTAAAACATACTGTAGATGTATTTTAAAGTTTTAATCTGGTTCTCTAGCACATAGCTGTAGGCATAGATAAATATTTCAGTAGTGTGTTTTGAGAACTGATAGCTGGGAAGAAAGGGCCTCAGAGGCACTTAATCTGACTTTTTTTTAAACTTGGAGTTGTACAAAAATTATAATTTATGTGGGCTCATTAATGATGTGTTCATAATTATCCCAGAAAATGCATGTTTTATACAACTACAGTATGCGATGTTAAACATATTGACAGTAAAAAATGTAGTCTCCTATTTGGTCTCTATATATATATATATAAAAATATATAT